>PVLD010004195.1:117708-129447 GCA_004027595.1 Dinomys branickii | reverse complement strand
CTTTCCTTTCCTTTCCTTTTTTGAGACAGGGTTTCTGCATAGCCCAGGCTGGTCTCAAACTCTTTGTGACCCTCCTGCTTTAACCTTCTGAGTGCTGAGATTACAGGCATCTGCTACCACACCTGGGTAATAATTCATACTTCTTCATCTAGGAAGTTTGTTCATTTCAGATGCTCATTCTTGGGTTGGGTCTTTAATTTGGGGAATCTAATTTCTTTGCATCTTTTATACATTGTAGATATTAATCCTTTGAGGAGTAACTGGAAAAGCATTTTTCCCATTGTATAGGTTTTTTCTCCTGCTTTGTGGATTGCTTTCTTTGCTATTGAGAAGCTTTTAAATTTGATGTGATCTGATTTGTTGATTCTTAGTATTATTTCTTGTGCAGTCAGGTTTTGCTCAGAATGTCTTTGGCTACATTTGTAACTTCAGGTGTTTTATGTATTTTGTATTCCAGCAGATTAAGTGTTTCTGTTCTAATGCTTAGATCCTTGATGCATTTTGATTTTAGTTTGGCGAATGGTGAGGGCCATGGGATTAGGTGAGTCTTTGGTGTGTGGATAACCAGTTTTTTTTTTTTTTTCTTGACACAAGGTCTCATTATGCAGTTCAGGCTGGCTTTGAACTCATGGTGATCTTCCTGCCTTGACCTCCCAAATGCTGGGATTATAGGCACAGGCCACCATGCCCTGCCTTTAGATAGTTAGTTTTGCCAGCACCATTGGTTAAAGAGGCTGTCTTTCTTCCAAGGAAAGTATTTGACCTCTTTACTAAAGATAAGGTAGCTGTGTGTGCCTGGAGTTGTTTCTGTGTCTTCTATTCTGTTCCACTAATCTGTACGTCCATTTTTTGACAGCACCATACTGTTTTTAGCACTGCAGCTTTGTGGTATAAATTGAAGTCTAGGATTTTGATGTTTTCTGCCTTGCCCTTGTTTCCCAAAATTGTTTTTGCTATTCTACACCTCTTCTGGTTTCCTGTAATTTTAAGGATTTCTTTATCTAGTTGTTTGTCTGTTGGTTCTGAAGACAGTGATTACATTGTAATCTGTTCATGTGTACTAGAGGGTGCACAGGTTAAAAAAAGGTCAACAATTGTTTGTTCTACATTTTTGTAGACATTACAGTTATTACCATATTAAATTTTGACTTGATAAATAAATTGATTTTTTGTGAAGGGGAGAATTCAAATTCCAATTTTGGCCTATAAATTAATGTTTCCAAAAACTGTTCCATTGTCTCCAGCCTTCCAGAAACCTCTTGTAATGAAATATGCACCCTCTTAAAGATTGGTTGCATTCAGACATTGACTTCAGCCCCTCTGTGGCACTCATTCAGCTCCTATTTTGAGATTCAGATGACTGTTATTTGAGCCACATTTTCTTACTAGCCCAGACTGTTTTCTGGAAGACACACTAATATAGTTAGTTATGGTATAATTTTAGTTTCTGTTTTATATACACCAAAGTTATCAAGTTTGCTTTGTTTTTTAGAGGAGATAAAATATCTTGTACAGAGCCAATTCCAAATGACAGCTCTCAGAATGCAGTAAAAGATATGAAGTTGATATAGAGATGTTAGGGTGATATTCAAATTTCCTATTTTTTATTATTCTGTCCAGAATTGTTGCCAAATCAACAGTTTTCATCACACATGTCCTAACAAGTAATGGCCAATCAAGTTTTTATGTAGTTTATGAGGGCAAAATTGAATTTTTATAAAGTATTGTCACTGAGAAAAACAAAAAGAAAAAGAAGGAAAAAAGGAAGATGGAACAGAAGAAAGGAAGTTAGATTGTGATTACACTAATATTTTCTTTTTTATTTTAAAGAGAAAAACCCCAAAAGTTTAAACCATGATAATAGTAGAGTAACTTTTTTTTAATATAGGGAATCAAATTTAGGACCTTGTACTTTCCAGGCAGGCACTGTGCCATTGAGCTATATCTCTGCCCCAACAATGGTTAATATATTGCATATCGTTACCTTTAAATAAGTTCTTAGAGTACAAGATATCAGCATTTAATTGTGCAAACAATATTAGAACAAAATTTTCTTTTCAATGAAATAAGAAAAATTAGGTGTATAACTATCTTAACCATTATATATAAATATATATATATATATTTATTTATTTAACTATCATACATTATTTTTTTCTTTTAGCTTTTTCCTTCCTTCTTTTCTTCATCCCCCCCATCCCCTTTCCTTTTGAAGTTTCTTTCCATTTTACAGTATCTATTGTACATTTTGGGTCTTATTGACTCAGCTTCTCACACCAGGGAGACAATACAATGTTTACACATGTGCATCTGGTTTATTTCACTTATGAGTGTGGTCTTGAGTTGCATCCATTTACCTAGAAAGTTTCCAGTCTATATTTCTTTATGGCTGAGTGATTCTATTGAATAAAATAATCATATCTTTTTTTCTCTGTTCCTTGATTAATGGGCATTTGTGTTGTTTCCAAGATTTAGCTTTTACAAATTTTGCTGCTATAAACATGTGTGCACATATACCACAGTGATATGATGTTTTTCATTGTTCTTGGAAGATACCCAGAAGGAAAATAGCTGGGTGAAATGAGTCATCCAGTCCTAGTTTTTTGAGGAATCTCCACACTGATTTCTGCAGTGGTTGCACAAGTGTACATTCCTACCAACAGTGGACAAGGGTGACTTTTTTCCTCACAGCTGCCCCAGCATTTGTTATTGGTTGATTTCTGGAGGATAGCCATTCTTTCTGGGGTGAGATGGAATCTCAGTGCTGTTTTAATTTGCATCTCTCCCATGATCGGTGATGTCAAACACTTTTCATACATTTATTTGCTGTTCATATTTCTTCATTTGAGAAATGTGTATTCAATTTCTTTTTACAGGGTACTATAATTTTCAATATATAGATCCATTACTTCCTTTGTTAGATTGATTCCTAAGTATTTCATATTTTTGGATGCTATTGTGAAGGATATGGTTTCCCTAATGTCTCTCTCACTGAGTTTGTTGTTCGTGTACAGGAAGGATACTGAATTTTGAGTGTTGATGGGGAATCCAGCTGTTTGACTAAATTTGACTATCAAATCCAGAAATCTCTTGGTGGAATTTTTGGAAATTTCTACGTAGAGTATAATGTCATTGGCAAATAAAGATAATTTAACTTCTTTGCCTATCTTTATTCCTCTTATTACTTTCCCTTATATAATAGCTTTGGCTAATGTTTCCAGAACTATATTAAGTGTGGGGGGGTGATAGTGGACATCTTTGACTTGTTTCTGATGTTAGAGTGAAAGCTTTCTGTTTTTTATCATTGATTATGATGTTGGCTGTTGATTCACCATAGATGGCTTTTATCAGAGTGAAATAAAGACCATCTATTCAAATTTTGTGTAGGGATTTTTATCATGAATGAGTGTTGGACTTTGTCAAAAGCTTTTTCTGCATCTATTTAGATGATCATGTGATTATTGTCTTTGGCTCTGTTATAGGGTATATTACAATTATTCTTTTGCATATGTTGAACCATCTCTGCATTTCTGGGATGAATCTCACCTGATTATAGTATATAATCTTCTCAATGATTGTATCATCCATTCCTGCGTTCCATTTACTAGTATCTTATTGAGGAGTTTTGCATCTATATCCGTTAGGGAGATTAGCATGTAGTTCTCCTTTTTGGTTGGGCCTTTCTCTGGTTTTGGTATCAGGGTAATACTTGCCTTTAGGAATGAATTAGGGAGTATTTCTTCCCTTTAAATTTTGTTAAAGAGTTTGAGGAGTATTGGCATTAAATATTCTCTAAATTTCTTGTAGAATTCAGCAGTGAATCCTTCAGGACTTGAACCTTTCTTTGTTAGTAAGTTTTGAATAGCATTTTCCGTTTCATTGACTGATATTAGATTTTCAGAATTTTTCTATCTTCTTTATTTAGCTTTGGTAATTTATATGTATCTAGGAATCTGTCCATTTATTCTATGTTTTCCATCTCATGCAAGTAAAGATTTTCCATAGGCTCTGTAGTGATTTCACCTTTTTCATTCCTCATTGCATGAATTTGAGTTGTTTCTTTTTTTAATAAAGTTGGCTAAGGGTTTATCAATTTTATCTATTCTTTCAAAGAAATTGCTCTTTGATTCACAAGTTCTTTGTATTGCTTTCTAAGTCTCCACTGCATTAATTTCCACTTGGATCTTTATGATTTCCTCCCATGTATGGACTTGCTCTTTTTCTAGAAGCTGGAGGTGCAACATTAGGTAGTCTATTTGTGCTTGCTTTGTTTTCCTGATGTGAGAATTCACCAGTATAAATTTCCCTTTGAGGATTGCTTTCATTGCACCCCATAGATTCCAGTAGGCTGTATCTTGGTCATGGTATATAATTCATCTTATATGTAACTTCGTTTGGTTTGTGAGTGTTTTGTTGAGGATTTTGGATTGACTTTCATAAGGGATGTTTGTGGTTTCCTTGTGATATCTTTCTTTACTTTCATATAAATTAATATCTCCTGAGGAAGCAATATTAAAAGTAATAGTAGTGAACACTGATACTACTTATTTCTAAACCTAAGATTTAAAAGAATGAGAACTAATGTGACAGAACAGAATGGAAATATACATATTTAAAATGTAGAAAATGTACATGTAATATGTTAGTTTTCAATTCCTGAAACAAAATACCAAAGATATATCAGTTTATAAGGAGAGAAATTTGCACTGGCTCATGGAATCAGATGCTGTGGTCGTGGTCAGTTAACACCAGTACTTTTAGGTCTGTGGTAAGAGAGAACATCCCAATGAGGAGGGTGTAGAGAAGTAAAGTTTCCTACCTCACGGGGCCAGGAGAGAAGAGAAGCAGTAAGGGACCAGGGTGGTCATATCCCTGAAGGACATTCTCCATGACCTGATTTCTTCCCACCATGCCCCATTTCTAATGGTTTCACCATGCCCCAGTGGGACCACTGACAGGATAAAGTCTTAAGCACATGAGGCTGTGGGACCACTCAAGATTTAAAGTAGAGCAGTGGTAATAATCAAAGGGAATGGTTAAAAAATTATTCAGGAAGGTAACTTTATTAATTGCCTATCTGTAATGTCTGGTGATAAAAGGTAACACATAACACTGAAAAATAAAATTCTTGAATTATGAATGTAATTTATAGTCCAAAGGTAAACTCTAAGAAGTACAGCACCATTGACTAAGACTTGGCAGTGGGAGGAGGATAGAAAGGTACTAATTTTACCTTATAAGGAACTATATTAATTTCCTATTGTTACGGTAACAAATTCCATGAAACTAACTTTAGTGGCTCAAAACAACACAAATTTATTTTCTTTTAGTTATGGAGGACAAATGTTTAAAAGCGGTTCCAGTGCTCTGAGCTTAATGGATTGGCAGGCCTGCTTCCTCTGGGGTTCTGTAGGGACAGTTAGAGAAGACTAGGCGGCAAAGGGTCTGACCTGGTGGTGGGCATAATGGTGATAACCACACACTTACTCACAACATGCTATACTGGAAGAGGCTGTCCTTTGTGGGACAGTTGCATACTTTTGTTATATGCCCATAGCTCTGTAAACCTTGGGTCACCCCAGAAGCAAAGGCTAAGACCTTGATTGTATCCGTTGGTGAGACAGCTATATTTAGACAATCAGTTTACGCCTATAAATATAGGCAAAGCAAAGACAGCAGGCTGAGAAGCTCATCTCAAGCTTCTCCTTGTCATATGGCTCGCTGTTTGGCAGTCCCCCTGCCTTTGCAATATTGCAAGTAAGCCCTCTGCTTTGCACTACTTTTGTTTTCTGAATCCCTCGTTCTGCAGTAGAGGGACTTTTGCTTTTGAGTCGTCTCCCTTCACCCTTGTATTCTTCATCTGGGTGAAGAGAAACCAGAGGAGCAGAGGGTCTCTTCACAGAAGGACCCCTGCCTCATGCAACAGCTCTAAAGGGAGAGTTCATTTCCTTGCCTTTTTCAGCTTTTAAGGGCTGTTATGGTTTGGGGGATATTTTTCAAGGGGAACAATATAATACAAGAAATGTATTTTAGGACTTCCGGGAAGATGGTGACCAGGTGAGCAGCAGAAGGAAGCTCTCCCAGAGACTGATATTTCATGCGTGGGTGCCGGATCTGCAGCTGCGAAATTCCAACTGAACGTGTTGCTCTGCACTGCCTGAGCATTAAAGGGTTGGCTGGATATGCCATGGCGAGAAGTGGGCGGGCACTGAGAGCTGGGCGCCCGAGGTGATCAGCGCTGCACGCGGGCCACAGCTCAGCCGAGTCTGCGTACCACCGAGCGCGATTGTGGCGGGACGGACCCTCCCATCTCCCGAACCTGAACGGCTCGCAGGCGGCTGCGACCAGGAATTTTTGGAGGCAGTGGAGCAGAGCAAACTCGGAGAATACACTCCTAGGGCAGACTGCACTAATCCGGGCAGCGGAACGGGATCCTGCTCAGAGCCCCGCCCCTGCAGCTGGCGCCATCCTCGGCTGGAGAGGGGGCACTGCAGTGGCTGTGGTCGGCAGCTCCTGCAAGAACACCAAGGAGGCGGAGAAGTGTCGGGGAGCGCCGGGATCTCCTGCCGGCACGGTTCTCAGAACGGGTGAGCCGAGTGAGCACCGCAGCAGGATTTCTGAGTCGGGAAGAACCTCGACCCAGGGAGATACATCTGAGCGGCATTCCTGTTTGCACGATCCCAGGGTGAGTTGACTGGGTGCCCTGACCAGTTTTTTTGAGTCGGGGAGAAGCTCCATCCAGCGAGGGACATCCGAGCAGCACTTCTGACTGCACGGTCCCCAGGACGGAAGAGCTGACTGGGCGCCTCGACGGGATTTTTGAGTGGGGGAGGAGCTCCACCCAGGGAAGAACACCTGAGCGGCCCCCTGCCTACAAGGTCCCTGGGGCAGCGAGCTGCTTATGCGCCCCAGCCAGCTCTCAGAGTAGGGAGTAGCACGGTCCACAAAGCAGCATCTGAGCAGCCTTTAAAGCGGAACTCTCAGCAGAAAGCTTAAGGGACATTCTCCCAAAAAGAAGGAGTCATTGGAGCAGCCTCTGCAGCAGACCTTTGCCTGCTGAACTGTCTGGGGAATTTATAGCTCAACATTTTGAATCTGATACCCAAAAATGGGAAAACAGAGGAAAAAAACACAGTCTCAAAACTCAACCCCACCCAGAACAAGTTCTGAATGTGAGGATACAGGAGAACCAGGAAGCCACATACCTGCACGTTATGAAACGATTGCATCTGAAATGAAACAAATCCAACAGGCCATAAAAGAGCTTAAAGCAGAAATAAGCCACATACCCACAATGATTTCTCAGATAAAAAACGAGCTGAAAACAATGATGGAGGAAATGTTCCGTGCACATAGAGAAGATATAGATAAAAGACTAGAAGAAAATAGGAAACAAATGGAAACGTTACAAGAGCAATTTAGGAATGAATTACCAAGAATGAAACAGGTCCAAAGAGAATGCCAGGATTTGAAAACTTACACTGAAAGCCTGCAAAACCGCTTAAATGAAACCGAAGATAGAATTTCAGACCTTGAAGACAGCATGGCAGCTTAAAAGCGAGAAAGGAAGGATGTCATAAAATCATCAAAGACACAAGAAAAATCAATCCAACAGCTCCAAGATGAGGCAAAACACAATAATATTCGAGTAATAGGAGTGAGTAAAACAGCAGGAGACCACACAAATGATATAAAAAGAATATTTGCTGAAATAATAGCAGAAAATTTCCCAAACAAGGTAAAAGATACTGAAGATCAGTTAATCAAGGCATATAGAACCCCAACGATCCATAACTCAAAGAAAAACACACACAGACATATAATAGTCAAGATCCCAGATATCCAGCAAAAGAACACAATATTAAAAGCTGCTAGAGAAATGAAACAGATCACCTAGAAAGGAAAGCCTATCAGAATGACAGCACACTTCTCAATGGAAACCATGAAATCAAGAAGAGCTTGGAGCGAGATATTACAAATTCTGAGACAAAACAACTTCCAACCCAGACTGATGTATCCTGCAAAACTATCCCTCAAATTCAATGGACAAATAAAATATTTCCACGACAAAGAACAACTGAAGAACTTCATGAGTGCCAAACCAGCATTGCAAACAGCACTAAAAGATATTTTAGATAGAGAAAAAAGAGACCACAATCCCAAGAACAACAATGGAAATAACTCCCTAAACAGAACAAGCAAGTAAACAGTCAGCAAAAGAAGGAAAACAACAAGTAAATAACATGACTAGAATAAGCCAACATATAGCCATGATAAGCATTAATGTAAATGGCCTCAATTCAAAAGTCAAAAGGAAAAGATTGGAAGAGTGGATTAAGGAACACAATCCAACGGTATACTGTCTACAGGAAACATATTTTACTCAAAAGGAAATCCAGATTGAAAGTTAAAGGTTGGAAAACAATTCTCCATGCAACAGGTCCCCAGAAAAAAGTAGGGGTAGCTATTATGTTTGCAAACAATGTAAACTTCAAACCAAAAACAATCAAAAGAGATAAAGAAGGGCATTACATATTAGTTAGGGGAAAGTTGCAAGAGGAAGAGGTAACAATCCTAAACATTTATGCGCCAAACCATGGAGCACCTAACTTTACAAGTCAAATTTTAACAGAAGTAAAAAATCAAATAACTAATAACACTATTGTAGTAGGGGACCTAAACACCCCTCTGACGCAAACAGACAGGTCAACTGGACAGAAACTCAGCAAAGAAATAACAGACCTGAAACAAAAGTGTGAACAAATGGACTTAGTAGATGTATACAGAGTGTTCCACCCCACAACATCAGAATACACATTTTTCTGAGCTGCACATGGGTCTTTCTCCAAAATAGACCGCATTCTAGCCCATAGAGCATATCTACCTAAATGCAAAAGAATTCAACTTATCCCATGCATATTATCGGATCACAGTGCAATGAAATTGGAAATTAATGACAAAGAGAACTCCAAAAACCACATAAACAAGTGGAAATTAGACAACAACCTCATGAATAACCAATGGATCACACAGGAAGTTAAAGAAGAAATTAAAAATTACCTACAAATAAAAGAAAACGCAAGTACAACCTACTGGAATCTGTGGGATGCAAGGAAAGCAGCCCTCAGAGAGAAATTTATAGCAATGAACTCATATACAAAAAAAAATAGAAAGAGACCAAATAAATGACCTAATGATACATCTCAAACTCTTAGAAAAAGAGCAACAAGCCAAACCAAGAGCGCAAAGAAGGGAGGAGATTATAAAACTCAGGGAAGAAATTAATGCAATAGAGATGAAAAAAACTCTACAAAAAATTAGTGAATCAAAGAGTTGGTTCATCAAAAGAGTAAATAAAATTGATAAACCCCTAGCCAACCTTATCAAAAAAGGAAGGGAAAGAACTCAAATTCATGCAATAGGAATGAAAAGGATGAAGTCACTACAGATCCAAAAGAAATACAAAAGATCATTAATACCTACTTTGAAAATCTGTATTCCCATAGGATAGAAAATACAGAAGAAATGGACACATTCCTAGAAAGGTACAAATTGCCAAAATTGAATCAGGAAGATGTAAAAATCTGGAACAAACCAATATCAATTAATGAGATTGAAAACATTATTAAAAACTTACCAACAAAGAAAAGCCCAGGCCCTGATGGATTCACAGCAGAATTCTATAAAACATTTAGAGAAGATCTAATGCCAACTCTCCTCAAACTCTTCAATGAAATCGAAAAGGAAGCAACTCTCCCCAACACATTTCTGGAGGCAAGTATTATACTGATACCAAAACCAGAGAGGGACCCACCCAAGAGAGAGAGCTATAGGCCAATCTCTCAAATGAACATAGATGCAAAGATACTCAACAAAATATTGGCAAATAGATTATAGCGAATCATAAGGAAAATTATACACCACGACCAGGTAGGATTCATTCCAGGAATGCAGGGATGGCTCAATATTCGCAAATCAATTAATGTAATACACTATGTTAATACAGTCAAAGACAAAAACCACATGATCATCTCAATAGATGCAGAGAAGGCTTTTGATAAAGTCCAACATGCATTCATGTTAAAAACCTTAGAAAAAATAGGAATAGATGGCCTCTACCTCAATCTGATGAAAGCCATCTATGACAAACCAACAGCCAACATCATACTAAATGGACATAAACTCAAAACCTTCACTTTAAATTCAGGAACAAGACAAGGATGTCCATTGTCACCACTCCTATTCAACATAGTTCTGGAAGCACTAGCCAGAGCAATCAGAGAAGAAAGAGAAATAAAACGAATAAGGATAGGAAAGGAAGAAGTCAAACTATCACTATTTGCAGATGACATGATACTATACATGGAGGACCCCAAAAACTCCTCAAGAAAACTCCTGGAATTAATTGACAAATTCGGCAGCGTAGCCGGATACAAAGTCAACACCCAAAAATCAATAGCATTCCTATACACGAACAACAAACAGACTGAGAGAGAAATTGAGGAAATCATACCCTTCACAATAGCAACCAAGAAATTGAAATACTTAGGAATCAATTTAACAAAGAATGTGAAAGATTTATTCAGTGAAAACTACAGTACTCTGAAAAGGAGATTGAAGAGGATTTCAATAAATGGAAAAACATACCCTGCTCTTGGTTAGGAAGAACTAAATTTGTAAAAATGCCATACTACCAAAACTGTTGTACAGATTCCATGCAATTCCCATTAAATACCGTTAACATACCTCACAGATCTAGAGGAAATATTCCTTAAATTCATCTGGAACCAGAAGAGACGAAGAATAGCAAAAGCATTCCTGGGCAGTAAGGACAAGTCAGGTGGAATCACAACCCCTGACCTGAAATTATACTACAAAGCAACTGTAATAAAATCAACGTGGTACTGGCTAAAGAACAGACCTGAGGATCAATGGAACAGACTGGAAGATGCAACCATAACGAAAAAGCCACTCAGCTACCTAATATTTGACAATGGTGTCAACCAAACCCACTGGAAAAAAGAAGGCCTGTTTAATAAATGGTGCTGGTAAAACTGGCTTGCCTCTTGCCGAAAACTGAAAATAGACCCTAGTCTATCACCATGCACCAAACTCAGGTCAAAATGGATCATAGACCTCAACATTAAAACAGAAACTCTAAATCTATTGGAAGGGAAAGTAGGTAAAAATCTTGAAGACATAGGTGTAGGCAGAGATTTCATGAACAAAAATGAAACAGCAAGGGAAACACTTCAAAGAATCAATAATTGGGACCTCATCCTACTGAAAAGTTTTTGTACATCTATAGAAATCACCAGCAAAGTAAAAAGAAAACCCACAAATTGGGAAAAAATCCTAGCTGACTGTCCCTCAGAGAAAGGACTGCTATCTAGAACATACAAAGAATTAAAAAACATGTACCTGTCCAAATTCAAAGACCCAATCCAGAAATGGGCATCTGAGATGAATACACAATTCTCAGACAAAGAAATACAAATGGCAAATAAATATATGAGAAAATGTTCCACATCCTTAGTCACTCGAGAAATGCAAATAAAAACAACATCGAGATTTCATCTCACCCCAGTAAGACTGGCCAGTATGAAAAAATCATCCAATAACAAATGCTGGCGAGGCTGTGGAGAAATAGGGACTCTATTACACTGCTGGTGGGAATGCAGACTGGTGCAACCACTGTGGAGAGCCGTTTGGAGATTTCTCAGCAAACTAGGTCTAGAG
>PVLD010004195.1:57695-117608 GCA_004027595.1 Dinomys branickii | reverse complement strand
GAGCTATTCCTCTTCTGGGTATTTTCCCAGAAGATCTGAAAACATCATGTCCCTGTGATATATGTGCACCCATGTTTATAGCAGCGCAATTTGTAATAGCTAAAATGTGGAAGCAACCCAAGTGTCCATCCACAGAAGACTGGATTAAAACCTGTGGCATTTTTATATAATGGAATATTATTCAGCTATAAAGAAAGACAGTTTTGGGTACTTTGTAGGCAAATGGTCAAAACTGGAGTCCATACTCATAAGTGAAATAAATCAGCTGTACATGTGCAGGCAACGTATTGTATCACTGGTGTAAGAACCTGAGGGTGGGAATATAAACTAAGAGACATGAAGGAAATCTTTTCATAAACAAAGAACAGATGGGACAAGGGAAAGGAGAAAAGAAAGAGGGAAAAATGTATGTGTGTATATATGTATATACATATGTGCAGGAGGGCTAATATGGTTCTACTATTGTATTATATCACTTAATGCTAAGGAATAATTGATGAACGGGTATTCGATCAATCTTATATGTCTGTATGTATTATCCTGAGCACACACTTCGAAGATATCCATATGCAAAGCAGCAACTATTGTTGATTTTTTTTCTTTTTTCTTTTTTGTCTTTTGTTTTTTTTTGTGTGTGTTTTTCTGTTGTTGAGATGATTAAGTGTTTGACCAATTTCGCATGTGTATCTGTGTTCATGTATATACACTTCGAAGATATCAATAGGTAAAGCAACAACCACTGTTGAGTCCATGTCACCTTGTCTGTAAATCAGTTTTGATTGTATTATTTCTTATGCTAATTTGTGTCTGTTTGTTAATATGTTTTTGTGCTTTTATGTTTTAAAATAAAAAAAGAAATGTATTTTATAAAATTATTTACAATGGTCATGCAAAGAATCATACACAATAGAGTACAGGAAATCTGTCCACGTAGTATAGACCAAGAATCTAGCTGAGGGCCAGGATCCTGAAATAATGTCTGTCTGAGTCCAGTTGAATACCTATAGCCTATCACAATGCCTCCCATGAATCCACCTGGAGGCCCAGAGCCCACAGCAATGTCTCACGCAGACCTGTTTCATGGATCTGCACTGCAAGGCCTGAAGGTCAGTGGTGGACTCTAGGAAGTCTGTGCCAGCAGGATGAAGGATCTGTGCTAGGAGGCTGAGGGATCTATACTGGGGCCAGGAAGTGATGCTCGGAGTGTGGACCAGGGCTCCCCTAAAGGGAATTGAAGCCCTTCTCAGTGTCAACAAGGTCTTGAGCTTCTAAGAGGATGAAAACAGCCAAGTTCATCAGGAAAGCCAACATGATGAGCTCCTCTAAAAGAACCAACAGCTCCTTACAACTTCTACCAGCTCCCAACAACCTTTCTCTGCTCCTAACAGCCTAACTCCCTCTTCAATTCTTCCTCTTATGCTGCTGGCAACAGTCCCCAGGTGGGCCTCCTACACCCAGCACAATGCTGACACAGTTCAGTTGGGGGTTATAAACTGACCACCAGTTATCACCCACCACAGTGGCCCCTGTACTCCTTGCTCCTTCCTCTGCCTCCAGAGGGCATCGCTGATCTCTGCTTCTGTCACCATCTCATCTATTGCTCTGATCTGACTCCTGCTTGCACCCCTCTTGTGAAGACTTTTGTGATTAAACTAGACCTACTTGGATGCCTGGGAAAATCTTGCTATCTCATGGTCCTTAACATAATTATATTCACACCGTAAAGTGAACACTCACGGGCTGTGGAGATTAGGACATGGGAATATAGGTGGTAGGGAGAGCATTATTCAGTTCACTGTAGGAACTAATTCACATGTCCTTAAAAAGCAGATGATTAAGGTGATTTTATGTAATTGTAATTATGAATATATGTAGCTACTTTACCTTTATAACCATTGCTATGGACTGAATTATGTGCTGTCAAATTCTCATGCCAAAGATCAAGCGCTTGACATGCCTGGACTTGGAGATCGGGTCTTTAGGGAGATAATTAAAAGTAAATGAGGTCATAAAGTTGGGGCCTTAATAAAGCTGTTGTCCTTACAAAAAGAGGCAGAGATAACGGAGCTTCTGCTCTTTTCACACAGAGCCCAGGCCGCGCGGGGGTACAGCAAGAGAGAGGCTGTCATAGTCCCTTTCCTGTCACTGAGACAAACACCTGCACCTGCCCTTAAAGTAGGAGGGGTTTATTCTGGTTTGCAGTTTCAGAGTTTTCAATCCTTGCATGGTTCAAGGGCGCAGAGCCTCACAGCACAGGTGTGCACATCGTGGTGGTCAGGAAGGAGAGAGGAAAAGGCAGAGCTGGGCAGAGAGAGACACCCTTCCAGGCCCCACCTTCAGTGACTGACACCTTCAGCCCGGCCCCACCTCTTAACAGTGTGGACAAATCCATCAGTGAGTATGATGCCCTCACAATCTCATCACCTCCCAAACACATGAGGATTTTAAGTTCCAAGCCATAGCAGAGACATCTAACAGCAGAGAGAAACGGTGCTGGTTCCTTGATCCTGGACTTCCAGACTCCAGAACTGTGTGAAAATAAGTGTGCACTGCATATATCACCAAGTCTACGGTGCTTCATTGGTGACAAACAGAACACTACAAACAGAACCCGAGTCAGAGGAACTACGCACAAAAAGCATAACGAAACAAAGATACAGCAGCCAATATTATTAAAAGTTACAGAACAACACAAAAATAAAAATCCTAGAAAACTTAATGCAAAATACATGAATAAATTCATGTATATTTGTGAAGTTAATAACTATCAATGGGCTTAATTCACCTATAAATGCAAAATGATATTTAAATTGAGTTAAAGGGCAAATCTCTAGTCTGTATGGGACATTCTTAAATGAAATTAGTAAGAAAAGTTGCAAAAAAATGATTATGCTAGGCAAATGCAAAGAAAATGAGAGCAGGGCTGGGGCTGATGTTCTGACACAGAGGACTAACTTGTTAATTCGGGGTTCCTGGAATGAGACAACCTACTCAGTATCAAACTTCAGGCGTCATCTCCAAATGGCAGTCACAACAGTGAGGATTCTAAGACCATCAGTATACTCCCGCATCCCTGCATCGCTGGGCGTCCTCTCTGGTCTAACTCACCGCGTCTCCTAGTGGACATGTGAACAGCTTGCTTGGCAAGGAGAATTTACTTTATGAAGCAATTCATTTTATCTCAGATTTGGGTAATTATGTGGTATTTTCAGGGCCACGTGGATCATGCATTCAAAGATTCTCAAGTTGCTCATCACAAGCAATATTGGAGTAGGAATGCTGTGCTAAGAACATTCCATAGACAAGGAAGTTCACAGTTGTGAGAAGCAATGCATCCAAAAATACATTACAAATACATTGTAATGATAGTCATGAAACAGTAAGTGCAGAAGACACAAGGAAAACCAGATAGAAGCCACTTGTGGAAAGGGAATTTAATTAGTCTCTTTCATCAAGCAGACAGTAAATAAGTGAGGTTAAAGAGACAAAAATGACATAAGTACTAAAGTATATCTGATGGACATGTACAGATCTTTAAATTGGAAGCAATATCTTCCTTTTGAAAAGCTCAGAGTCAGATTTATCTTTTAGAGGTAAGATTGAAAAGAAAAGTAGGAAATGAAAAAGTGCAACAATCTTATCACAGTCCTATGAAAAGAGAAGTGAGTTTTAAGATTCAGAGAATAGCAGGTTTTTCTATCAACATCTACTAAAAATAATCTTACTTAAACCATTCTAGGATCACAGAGAAAATATGTTGAAATTGTATTTCTGAGAGCAAGATGCCGAAAGCGTTATAGTTCCCCTAACCCGTTCAACATCCCCAAGCACACATTAGAGTAAAATGAAGGAAGTGATTCATTCATTTACTTGCATATATATAATCTTTATTTATAATTTATCCAACTAAAGTTGAGACAAATTTAACTTTTGGTGAGGCCCGTTCTTAACAAGATAAAATATCCCTCAAGTTTTTAACGGCAGATTCTAGCACACTACTTTTTTCGTCAAAGCAGCCTACCTCTGGGAATTTATCTTTATGATAAACTCACACGCATTCACAATGACTTGTAGAAACAATTGTGACACTCTTTGTAATAGCAGGAAACAAAAGCTGTGGAAGTGTCTATTTGTGAAGGCTTGGTGATGTAAACTCCAGTATATCACCAAAGGGAAGTCTCTAAAAAGTTAAAAATTTAAAAACTGAATAGAAGGAATAGAAAAACTGTATCATGCTAGAGAAATAGTTCCGTTATGTGTAGCTATATGAAAATGCATGATGTGGAACAATGCATATTTTTGTGTACAAGATGTAGAGGATAGTTTAATTGTATTTGCATAAAGAGAAGCTTTATATATGTCAAAGTCAATAAGAGAGATTGACTTATGTGGAATGGGCATAGAATGGGAAGGTAAGGATGGAATGAGAGGGAACAAAATGTCTTAGTTCTTTTGTAAATAGTTTTACATAACATTCCTATAAATACAGGGCCCACCCAAAAATGCATACACACTTAAAGAAAAGAAAAATTGTACGTTCTTTTTCCACAGATGGTGTTACCTTCATATGGGGAGCCCTAAAAGATGTCGTGTGTCATAGAAAACCCACCACACTGTTGGCCCTTAGAGACGAAATTGAAAATACATGTGTGTCAATCTCAGTGACCCAGGTTATCAAGCAACAAGTTCGCTATATTAATGAATGTCTGGAGATGATGGCCCCCACTTTGAGCACCTCTTATAATTCTAGAGGCCAAAGGTAACTTGTGTTAATCTCATGATGTCTCAATAAATGTAGTATTAAAATATTTATACGTTTCTTTTTCCTGAAGAGTATATATTTTTGGAGGACTCTGTATATAACCAAAATAATTAACAATCATTTTAAGTCAATAAGAAGAAAGATTTGCTTATTTTGAACTACAAACATTTTATCAATGTTTACAATTTAAATTTGATCAGTTGTAACATATTTATAATTTTAGTGTCACTGTCACATGTTCTATATAATCCTGTTCATATACATTATATTTCCCCAAATAGGCATATTTCTAATATTGTCTTTTTCACATATTTCTTTTACTTAAATGTGGAATCGATCCTTATATCTACTTTAGTTGTGTTTATAAATCCCTTTTATAAGGAAGCTTAATGTACAGTATACATATTGATGCAATTTTTCAAAATAAACCCCACCACGACCGCTTGCCTCTGTTTCACACAATGCGCTATCCAGCGCTCGCACAGTGGAGACAATGAAGACACAGTCACTGCTACATTGTTGGAGCCGACACTTGATATTCTTCGCACATTTTAATTTTACCCTCATGACTCATCTCTGCTTTCAGTTAAGCTAAAATTTTTGTGCAACCCAGGGGGTTGAAAAGATTACTGGGTTTGAATTCAAAAGAATGATTCTGTTCCTACTTCTTCCACTTATTAAATGATCATTGTTATGTGGTTTAACTTCTTGGAGGCTGCTTTTCAAATTATAAAACAAAGATGGTCAGGATTTTCTGCATACAGTACAGTGAAGTTATCATGACCAAATGAGATATTATTATAACAAGTGCTTTGGTAAAATCAAAGGCTTGTACAAGTTTATGACGCCCTTCTTACTATGATCACAAAGAAGCAGTTTAATTAATTGCGTAGATTTTCAAAAGAAAGTTGCCTTTGAAGTAAAGCCAGGTCAGGTGTTTTCTGTATTACTGAAATCTTTATCAAAAGCATTATTTTATAGCACCTACTCCCTCTGCTGTTCACATGTTCCTGGATTCACATTCTGTTAAATTAGGGGTGAGAAACAGGAATAAATCAAACAGAATTCACCTCTGTGTCACCTGAAATATGCTTGCAATTTTCTCTTCCTTAAGGTAGATCATTCAGACATTTTCTATTCTTTTTGTGATAGTTCACAGAATTGTGCTTTGATCTTTTAAAATATCACTCTTTTGAGTACACTTTAAAGCTTTTAATTTTAATAGCACATACTGTATAATGCTATAAATGGAGAGCTTTCTTCTTATAAGACAAAAGAGTCCATCAGTGATGGTGAGATTGGAGGTCATGAGCAATTGTGGTTGCTCCACTCTCTGGGGGGTTTTGTTTCTAGACTCCAAGTGCTAAAATAATAATTATGAAATTTATTGCAAAATAAATTAACAGCCTGGGTAAGCACTTTTCTTGAGTCTGACATCTCTGGTTTCCTGAGCTCCTAAGTTTTGTTAAACTCAGTGGATTTACTGCTCCTAATAAGTGCACATGGTGCTACGTAAGACTCAGAGGAATCCAGTTTTCTCTGGACGTAGTATCCTTAGAGTTCTACTACTTGGGTCATAATTTTGCTTTAAGATGTATATTTTAGAGAAAGGGAAACAGAAATGCTGTCATAGTTGGTAAATTGAATATAATCACGGTCTCAGGGTAATATCATCTTCAAACACATGGTAACAATCTACCAGCAACTTTTCCAGTCCCAATCCCGTCTGTTCTCTTTCTCTTCTTTACCATGAAATCAAACATAGAACCATCTATTATTCTTTATGTATGTAGTATGTTTGTGTATATGTGCTGTGTGTGTGTGTGTGTGTGTGTGTGTGTGTGTGTGTGTGTTGTACTGGGAATTAAGCTTGGGCTCTTAAAAGTCAGCTACATCCCCAGTCATTTTTAATTTTTTTTATCTTGTTAAATCCTTAAGTTACTTTGGCTGAAATTGAACTTGTGATCCTTTTCAGCTTGGAACAGGGAATGGCCATCACGCACGAGGTTTGTCTTCCTTCTGAGCATTTTCACAGCAAGGAACAGGTGAGTGGAGAGGAGATGTTGGTGTCTGGGATTTTCTAGGATACACTCCTGGACAGTCTTTCCAGGCCACTCAAAGACAAGGGAAAAAGAAGGTCATTCGGGGAACTAAGGAGTTCCTTAGTTTCATGAAACCAGAAATATTTCCAACTAACAGTCACTCCATCAGTACCTCAATTGTTTTGTCCATCTACACTAAATTTCTTGGCTGTTGAGCTCTGCATCAATAATTATAGTAATTCCCAAAGACGAAGAGCTCCTGACCCTCTTGCTCTCCTCCTTGACTCATGAAGGGGAACCCCAAATCATTTGCATGATCTATGTAACATTCCACTGAAAGAATATTCTTGATCGTTTGTAGGAAAACGGATGTGCTTTGCGTCTATGGTGCTAAGTGAAATAAGTCAGAAGCTTAAATATCACATGGATTGTCTTATCAGAGAAATCCAGAGTATAAATAAATTAAAGAGCGAAATAAAGGCAAGATGAAAGGAAACAAGACAGACTTCATGGGGATGGGATGGGAGTGAGACAAGAGGGAGGGCAGAGGGAAACAAAGAGCGTCAAGGTCAAGTATACATCAGCATCAGACCCCACACTGAGTGTGTTTATCATGTGCTGCAAATATGTGCTGCTAATACCAAATCATGTAAAACGGCTCTTCTCATTCAATTCGCAGAAGCAGAGGAACGGAGGCACCTATAGCTACTACACTTTAAACCAGTGGTTTGAATATAGCGGGTCAGGGATGATGGCAGTGGAGAAGCACTCCCTGCCCCGTAGACCCCTCTGGGGCGGATTATATCAGACATGGGGGATATGTTCAGAAAGTGTTAGTGAAAAGGGTCCCCCAAGAGCGACTTCTTCCTATGATGCATCTTCGAATGAGGAGCATGCACGCACTGGAAAGGAGGACATAGTCCTCAGAAACAGGCTTGGGATAGGGCCACGGATATAGCTTAGTGGCATAAGCTCCTGCCTGCCAAGTGCAAGGTCCAGAGTTTGATTCTCAGGCCAAAAAGAAAAAAAATCCTTGGAAGACTACTATGTCTCTGCAAAAGGATGTAGACAAATAGAATGGCTTGTGATATGTTATTTCGGAAAGCCTCATAAAAACCTTCAACTTTCTACAATATCGATACAGTCTAATCAGCTGAGATAAAGTGGCTTTGACATATGCGAGCCTCTGGCCTGGCAGCAACGGTCAGCTGACCACCGGATTGGAAGCTTTGTCCCTCCACAGTGACAAATGAGGGTGCTGTTTGGCCAATATTCATCTAGCGATGACCTGTGGTGTCTGCAATTCACTGTGCTTTAGCCTCACATAATGAATCTTGATCACTAAAGGTGACAGCGAGCTTCTGCTTGGAGCCCTTCAAATTGGTGTTATTTTGTGGCACCAATGAATTGTTTCATCCCTACCAAGATAACTCAAAGGCCAGCTCTTCCCTCGAAAAAAAATAAGGCAGGGCATGATAGCATATTTTCAAGTTCAAGCAGGGTATCTGGGAGACAGATGATTAAACACAAAATTTTACCCTTTTGCAGTGAGCTTAAAGAAAACCGCAATCTCCCACGCTACAAATGGAGGTTAACAGTGCCCAGACGCCTGGATGTGTTCCAGTGCTGTCCTACTCCTTCCTTGCAGCAGGGAGAGGACAGGGAACACAGACTCCATATGCACCAGGGAACACCGGTCCCCGGGCAGGGCAGGTACTACCCCAAACTTGGTTACTGAAGATAGCTGAGAAAGGTATAGGAACGTATTTCTAAGTATAGAAAGAGCCAGGGGAAGTCAGCAAGGAATGAATTCAATACCCCAGAGACAGAAGCAAGAGAGAAACCTTACCATCTTTTGCCTGAAGCAGAGAAGGACTCCTTGGACTCAGAGAAAAGCTGTACACAGAGGACCTCTTGCAGGTGGTTTGCTGTTTGGGGGGTGAGTGAGGGGGACACAAGATGACCACAGAGCCTTGACCAAAAGGCACTGGGACAAAAACACAACTTCACTGTCTACTGGCTCCCTGGCTTTTACAAGGTGCCACCCAGTGCCTGGAGCTAATTAGAACCTTGCTGGACACAGAGCAGAGTGAAAAGGTGGCCTGGACAACAGAAGCAAATGTACAATGTACAGCATGTATGATCCTAGCACACAGGAGAGTTGGTGCCCTCACGCCCCAGGGCTGACCCCTGGATGCCCAAATGTTACATAAGCCAAGACCCTCAGATCTGGTCTAGTAGAGGAAGGGTGTCCCCTACCCCTACAGTGTGTGTTTTCATACCTTATATCTTCACAGGCTGGGTGCGCCTCAGGACAGTCTCTCACACTGGACCCCTGGTACAGCTCCTGCCCCAGGATAAGAGTTCCTTCAACACAGAACTTGAAAGTCACATGAGTCTTCAGCTTTTCATTATATTTAATTGCATATCCACTTCTATTCTAATGTACAAATATAAAAGTTACTTTCAATTATGGACAGTTCAGGGGCCCCCAAGGACTTCCTCTTTACCAAATATCTTTTTTATGTTCTGTCAAGTGGACACTATTAATCCTCCTGTCCTTGCTGAAACTCTCTCTTCTCTGGTTTCTCTGATGCTGCTTCTCTTTCTTCTTCACTAGCACTTGTTCTTTATCCATCTTCTTTGCTGGCTCCTCATCAAAGGCTGTGGTTTCTCCACAATTTTCTTTATCAGCTTCCCTTCCCTGCAATTCTCACTGGATGCCCTTGCTCGCTTCTAGGTCTCGTCCATTTCTCCTATGTGAATCTCCCCGACATCGAAGCCCCTGCATCATGCATACAATGAACACCTCCCTGATGCCTCAAGCACAGCCTTCCCAGACCAGAGCTCATTATGTCCTACCCGAAGCTGACTGTCATTTCTCTGGATTTTCTGTTTTCACCCATTCGCTTGGTCCTCCCAGCATACTCCTAAAGTAGCTCTAGGATTTTCTTCTTTTCTGACTTCCAAATTCATTCAAACTTCAGGTCTTGCCAATTCAGTTTCCTAAATGTTTAAGAAAGCCGTCATCTTCTCTGCAGCTGTACTGCTCAGTGTTGAGTCATCTCTCACCTAGACAGCTGGGAAGCTTCATGGCTACTCTCTGTCCAGCTCCGCAGCCCTCCCGTCCATCAGCCCCCTTCCCCGCCCTGCACAAGGTCTGCACCTCTCTCCTTCAGCACTCGTTTCCGTGACCTGCACCCTTTGCTGCTCTCAGCCTCACTCCATCCGTGCTGGCGACACAGCGAGCTCATGGAGGCAGGCCAGCCTCTACCTTTGGGTGTGCGCCTCCCTGTCCTTCTTCCTGATCAATCTTGCTTACATTTTAGTCTCTATTTTGGGATCACCTTTCCTCCACTAACAGCGGCACTCCTGGCTATCTTTGGGCTAGTTTTGCCCGTACTCTGATACACCTTTCATCGTCTTCTGTTGCCATCATTTTTTCACTCCCTACCCTCATGCCTGCCATGCGAGTGGCAGTGGGTTTTCAATAGTTGGATTCAGTTCATTGAAGAGTTTCAGTACAAGAAGTTTTGGGTTTGTGTCCATGACTATGGCAAAGTCATGATTGCATACCTCATTTATGTAATACACGGCGCACAAAGATGGCTTTATGTGATGACAGTGCGGGGTACTGATCCAGAGTGTACTCCTCACACTCCTGTCCTCTGCTGTTCCTTCCCTAAAACGACAGACAAGTGGTTTTTCAAAACTCCAGATCTCAGCACCTGCCTTTCTGTCTGCCAAGTGGTTCTCTCTCTGTCTCTGTCTCTGTCTCTGTCTCTGTCTCTGTCTCTGTCTCTGTCTCTCTCTCTCTCTCTCTCTCTCTCTCTCTCTCTCTCTCTACCTATGTATCCATCACACTGAGGATTGAGCCCAGGGTTTCCTCGCTGAGCTACATCCCCAGCCCTTCTTTTGTTTTATTTTTATTTTGATATAGGGTCCGGCCAAAACACTAAACTGCCCAGGCTTTGGTTTACACTTGTATTCCTGCTGCCTCAGCCTCCCAGAGTGCTGGGATTATGGATGTGTGCCACAAAGCCCAGTGTCTCTATTACCCTTAGGCTGAAGTTCAGAATGCCCAGCGAGGCTGTTCCATTGTGTCTTATGCTACGTGGTCTAAACCACCAGGCTCAGGCACCTTGACTTCCCTTCGGTGCCCCAAATATGCCCAGTTCTTCCCTGCCTGCAACAGTCCCTCGCTTCCTCTTCCCCGGATATGACTCTTCAGTCCTTGAATGTTAGCTTCAGTGCCACTTGTGCAGGAAGGGTACTCCTGGTGGTCTCTTACCGGGAACGGGTCCTGGGCCTCAAATCCTCTTTGGCCACTACACGCCTGTGCATGCTGTATGGAAGCTGACTGTGCAGTGTCTCCCAGAATGACTGTGCAAAGCAGGCAGACTTAAATGTGTGTTATGATAACTTATCAAAATGTAAAGTAAAATGCTTGTAAGGAGGAGAGATGTTTTTCAAATTTTGTGCAAACACAATGTACGGGCTTATCTGTTACCCTGTTTTATTTCCTGTCTAGCACTTTCCCTATGTATTAATCAGCAGAGTTGACTGTGTTATATTGTTATCAAGTATTCATCAGCAGTTTTCAATTTAGACCCCATTCTCCCGGCACAGTGTACATTCCACTCAGAAGAGGCTGCCTCTGTCTTGCTTACCCTTGCACCTCACGGCTGGTCTTTCCTGCCGCTTGTGACACTCAGCAACTTGTACCCAGTGAGATGGGCAGCTGGGTTCTTGGATGGGCTGTGGTAGCTGCATCTGGCATCTTCCGCAAACAGCGCAGCTCCTGCTGGCTGCACACTCATTACTGGTTGTTTCTGTCCTTACAGTCAGAAGAAAGCAGGATAACCACATTTGGCAGGGAGTCACCCAGTCCATCGGACAGAAATGTCTCTGCTTCTCACTTCCCAAAAGGCTCAGTAATCAAACAATAAGAAAATCCAACTTTGTTTTTTTTTCTCTTTAAAAAATATTCACTGCCAGATGTGGTGGCACATGACTGTAATCTCAGCACTCAGGAGGCTGAGGCAGGAGGGTTATTGCAAGTTTGAGACTAGCCTGGACTACAAGGTGAGCTCAAAGCTTGCCTGAACTTCACTGTGAGACCCTGTCTCAAAAAAACCAAAAAATATTTAAAAATCCAACATTTTGATCTTTAAAAAATGCCTTCCTTATAGTTTTAAGCATTGTTTTTGTATTGAGTAGGCTGGCAAGTGAACATAAAGTACCAGTAAGTTTAATCATATGTGCTTTTTATCAGTATATAATAGTGTGCAGCATCTTTGCAGTTTATTCTTCTTTCTATTTTATGAGCTTTTATCCAATATCATGATAAAATCTTATACTCCTGAGAGCCTGACTGCACAGAAGCAGCCGTGCTCACAGCATTCAGACTTAGAAAGGTTCCCCTGACAACTGTAGCTGCCTGACTGTCCCAGGGTGCTTCCCATTTTAACTTCACTTCAGTTGGCCACTGCTATGATAAAAACACGGAAAAATTAGGGGTACACACATGAAATAAGACCATTTATATTATCATTATTATTATAATCATTGGGCCAGGGATGTAGCTCAGTGGCAGTGGCACAAGCGCCTGCCTGGCAAGCCAAAGGTCCTTCAAGAGGCAGACTCAACTAGTAGAGATTTATTACCAGTCATCATGATCACAACATCATCTTATAGTTTAGGAGTCCCGGGCTGAGTCCTTGCTCCTGCTTTGGATACAGAAGTCCATCCTGGAGAAAACCCTCACACTCACTGAACCAAGTCTGCCTTCCATATGTACAGCTTCTGTATCAGAAATGTCAACCAACTGCATTTTGAAATACATTTTTTTTTAAAATTGCATTTTAATACACAGACTTTTTTCTTGTTATTAGTCCCTAAACAATAGTCTGCAACTATCACATAGCCATTATGTTATATTCAGAGCTGTAAGTGACCTAGAGATGACTTGAAGCCTCCGAGAGAATGTGCATAGGTTATATGCAGACACTATGGCATTTTATGCAAAGGACTTGAATATCTGTGGATTTGGGTATCCAGTGGGTTTGGAAACCAGTTCCTGGAGGGTACTGAGGCCTACTGTGTCTGTGAGAAGAGATCAAGAGTTTCAATTGTTGGAATTGTGTTAACTTGGAGACTTCTTTATAATTTTTTATATCTTTAAATTTTTCCCTAATCTTCTTAAAATAATACATTTTCCTTTCTTCCTTTTTGCTCTAGCTAAACACTTCCCTTTCAATTTTTTTTTTTTTTTTTTTTTGTAAAGGGGCAGCAAGGAGAATCTCCCAACACGAAATGATTCTGTTTAGTAGGCATACAGCCAGAGGCAGGAGCACTTGCGCTGGAACACAGATCCAGCATTACTAGCTGTGAGAGCCACCTGCACGCTAAGGAAAGACCAACAGCCTGCCAGTTTGGAGATGAACACAAAAGGAAGCTGCATAACGTAGACACACTTTCAAAAGTGTGTAGCACAGGGCCAGGTGTGGTGGCGCATGCCTATAATTCCAGCACTTGAGAGGCTGAGGCAGAAGGATCAAGTTTGAGTCCAACCTGGGTTACACGGTAAGCTCAAGGCCAGCCTGAACTATATAGCAAGACCTTATCTCAAAAAAATGTGCAACATAAAGGCAGATGTGCTTTCAATACATGAAATCATAGGTAAATAGATAAGTAGTACTTGCAAAAATAGATAAAAGGAGAGAGGATTTGCTGTGGACTTCGTGGTGTTTTAACATTCTTTGCTAGTTTGTTTGGGTCTCTGGGACGGGAAGCGAGCTCATAGACACATGGGAATATTCTTTCTGCCATCTTCCTTACACAGAGAGCACACTTAGATATAGGCAAGCCCCAGAAGGGCGAAGTTTGCAAAAGGAGATGCCATTTTTCAATGAGAGCTCCGAGCCAGATTTAAAAGACAGAAGATACAGAATGATGATAATCATTCTTAAAAGACATGGTGAAAAAGATGGTGGCTGAAGGGATATTTTAAAATTTGCTTTTCATATCACAGTGCTCAAAGGAATTGTGCCTTTGTAGGATATGGAAAGACTTTGGTGAACTGATCTCCGTGGTCGTCGTCGGGGCCAGGGTGCCTGGAAAGAAGCAGGAGCCCTTTTGTCCCGTTGCTGGTGGATGGGATGAACCCAGAGGCAGGCGTGGACTGTGAGCTGTGAGAAGCTGTACAGACCCGTGTTTGTCAGTCTGAGGCAAAGAATCCACCGGGAAAATTCAAGTGGGAAACCCATTCCTGGTCCAGTGAGCAAGGGGGACGGGGACTTCCCTGCTCTCCTTAGGGGCCTTCGTCTCTGTGGCAGAGCCCTGGATCCCCACTTCTGTGCCCTTTGCCTAAGAAGTGCTTTCACTCAACAGAATCTAACAGCAACACTCAGACCCAACAGTGATGCAAAGGAACAGCGGTGGCCTGAGTTTCTCTGCAGAGGTTCAGGTTCTGCGAGGTGGTAGAGGAGGTGTGGGGTGAAGACAAAAGCAGAATGTGACAGCTGCCAGTGCTACTAGGAAACACTGTCACCCTTCTAGGTCAGCGCTGAGGGCTGGGCCGGGAGAGTGTGCTTGGTCCGCCCCGGTAACAACCGTGCTGTACAGGTCACACCTACACGGTGCAGTTTGCACGCAGGCTGTCGTTCTAGCTGCAGCAGAATGAAAGGAGCACAATGCACAGAAGCGTTCCAACCGTACATCTCAAATCGTTCGTCTTTTATGATGTGGTATTATTATTCTAGCGGGATCATTCTTCTATGTTGTTTGGCTACAAATAAATGAATGAATGCATGCATGCATGAATGCATAAATAAATCCCTCAAAATTACGACGGCTTTCTCTTTCCCCGAGAAAAGACACGTCTTGTGAGCTCCGCGTGCAGTAAATTTTACACACACTGAATAATCCAGCGCAAGCTGACCTGGCATGTGCTTCCCTGTTACTCGGTGTGGGGCGGGCCCAGCGCAGTCTCGGCCTCCGGGAAGGCTGCGGGGGACAGCGCCTCCCGGGCGAGTGGGGCGGACCCCGGGGCGGAGCGGAGCCGGGGGCGGAGCCGGGGGCGGGCTCTGGCGGGCGCGCAGCCCAGCGGTCCCGGCGGTCGGGCCCCGCGCGTCCTCGGCGCGTCCTGCAGGCTCAGCCGCCGCGCGGACCGCAGCGGGAGCCGACGGCACCGGGAGTGGGAGTCGGGCCGCGCCGTCCGGTCGCGTCCGAGAGCAGAGACGCGGCGGGCAGGTGGGCCGCCCCGGGGTAGGGGCGCCGGACGCGCTGGTGACTGCGGCCCCATCTCCCGGCTGGGGACACGGAGGTGGGCGCGCGACTTCGGCGGCTCCGGGCTGGGTCTGGCGGGGCGGGGCGGGGCGGGGGCGGGGTCACCGCCTGCCCGCAGTGCCAGGGCAGGCGCGGGGATCTCGAGGGCGCGGGGCCCGCGGGCACGCAGCGGGGGGACCCGGACAGCCGGTCCTGCTCCCGGCTCGCGCGGGGCCAGGGCTGCCCTCGGGTCCAGCGCTCCTCTCTCCTCAGCGCCCCGCATGGACGCCCCGGTGCGGATCTTCCGCGGGGAGCCGGCGCCCACTTGCGCCCCGGGCGCCTGCCCGCTCCCCAACGGCAGCGCGGGCTCCCCCGGGGGGCCCGGGCCGGACGGCAACGGCAGCGCGGGCCCGGAGGACGAGCGGCTGCAGCCCGCGCACCTCTCCCCGGCCATCCCGGTGGTCATCACGGCCGTGTACTCCGCCGTGTTCGTCGTGGGCCTGGTTGGCAACTCGCTGGTCATGTTCGTGATCGTCAGGTGAGCGCGGCCGGGAGGGGCGGGGACCCGGGCGCCCCGTGGAGGGGCAAGGGGTCCGGGAGCGTTCTGCGGGTGCGGAGCCCACGCTGGGATCCAGGCTCCGGGAAGAGGCCAGGGCACCCAGCTGCCACCTGCCGCCCACCCGATCCGAGACCCCGCGCCTGGAGAAAAAGCGGTGTGGGGAAGCACCAGGTTTGGACCACAAGGTCAGTGCCTCCCCGTAAAGAAACTACTCCATTTGCGTGGCTTTTCCTTTTTTAAAATTTCTAGTTTTCTGCTCCAGTTTGAAGCACTTTGATTTTCCTTTTGTAAACGTTTCTTAAGATAAGGTCCCCTGAAGGAGCTGAAGATAATTCGTATTTCTCTGTGACTTACCAGACTAATGTTAGCGCTTATGAAACAAACGCCCTATGCTATGTAAGGCTGTTCATATCCAAGTAAGACGCTTTTTAGTATAAACCTGCTGTCTTATTTCTTTAGAACATCAATGACTTTTGTAAATTACCCTCTAAACTGTGGGCTGCAGAGATTTTGAAAAATTATTTTGTTACATTTCCCCACCATGAGAAATTGTAGGGTTTATTGTACTTTTGTGGAATTTTCTTGAAGTATACTTCCAATAATAAATAAAGTTCCAGATATCCACATATATGCTAACTTTCTTCTAAATGATGTGATTCTTAATTTCAAAAAGACAGAGTAAAGAAAAAAAGAAAACAAACTTCAAGTTTGCATGCCCTGCGAAATACGTGTTTCATTTTCTGGGAGACTTACTCCTTTGGAAATACACTTTTGAGAGTGAATAGGAAGTTTACATTCCTTGCAGAAATCTCAAAAGTCAGTGGAAGACTTTAATGTCTGATTACAGACATTAAAAGGATAAAGAACTGATTTCCTTTTTTTAAATCTTGACTTTTGAAATAAGTCTTTTATTATTATGAACTTTAAAAATAATACCTACAATAGCACAAGTCTTTCCCTTGGGGAATCTTCATCATAAAACGCTAAAACACCTGGGTTTTTTTTTTGGCATTGGAATGTTAGGTCTTTTATTCTCATCTAGTCTCTAAGATTAAAAACCAGCATCATTTAAGCTTTCAAATACATATTATACATCTCATTTCACCCAGAATTAGTGTAGGACCTCAGCACCCTTGGTTTCCGTAATTGCTTATTATACTTTACAGGACTTCTATCAGCTTTAATTAAAGCTATAGAAGGAATAACATGTAGATAAGCAATTTGTCCAAGTTATTAGTAATGACAAAGCTGGTCTCCAGTGGAGAGAATATTAGACAAAAAGAAAAGAGAAATGTATTTTAAATTATAATTAAATTTTAAAGAGGTCTTGACATAGCGACCATTTTTTTGTAACAAAATATTGTTACACAAAAAAACTCAAAAATGGGCTCTGCTCCTACTTGTGTTACATTAAATGTCAAGTAAAACCATTACACTGTATTGTTACTCAAATGGACACATGCAGGCTTGAGTTTGAAAAGAGCTTTCAAGTTGCTCTACAACTTTTTAAATGAACCTGCAGACTGGGCTCTTTTAAAAAAATGAAGAATTCTAGAATAACATACACGTTAGAAGGAAAAAATAATTCATGTAGATTAACTAGGACTTCTATTGGGCACATTTCCCAAAGATATCCTGCACTGTATAATTTGTTAAATGGGGATAATCTCCAGCTAAAAATGTTTCGAAAGTTACATAGTTCATAGAACATCATGGTCTGTCCTCCTGCTCTCTTCTCAACTGCTTTGAGATTAAGCTTGACAATAAATTTAACACGAGTCACCTACCACCCTGGAAAGCCCACCTACCAAATTGATAGTTAAGAGACCAGAGGAGTCTTTAGGATTTGTTCAGTGGGTTGATCGTTGAGGAATTGAAAAATAAAACCTTTGAAGAAAAATTGGTGGACTTGGTTTTATTTAGTTCAAAAGAGGAACAGACTGAAGATTGAAGAGAGGGGGATAGGAGGATTGTGGTGTGCTGTCAGAGCAGAGGTGAGTGTGGAATCTGCTTGCAGCTCTTCTAGTGGAAGTCAAGGGCCAGGAGACTTTGCTTGAAAAGACAGAAGATCAGTTTTGAGAAAGGCACTGTTTTAAATTATTGTACATGGAAAAGGATCCTGGTATAGTTCAATCTTATGGAATATTATTCTAGAGATGGAAATTAAATTCTCAGATGCTAGACAGTGAAGGTCTAGGATGACCAGTTCCCATGTGGACAGAAAGTTAGAGCTGAAAAAGTGCTATTTTAGCCATGTCTTGTGAATTCCTTTTCCCACCTTGGCATCTGGAATGTTGCCCAGTATCTCGTGGAGGTATTTGAAGTTTCAAGTGTTCCTACCATTTAATGTACTAACTGTCAGAATCTTCTACTATTGGGGCACTTTACCTTTTCACTGTAAAGACCTTAAAATTCATGTGTTCCGTGCTTCCCTGTTGTCAGTCTTTGTGGTTTGTGGTCCTTGGGCACCCCCATAGTTGTTTAGTATCCTAATCACATGGTTTCTTGAATTTCTCCTTTTCAGGTCACCTTCATTGAGCACTATGACACACACCATACCTGTGTCCTGTACCTTACTGGGCATCCCTACCTTTGACATCGTGAATATCCATTTTTATACTCTTTCTAGACTTTCCACACTTATAGATATCTCTTTCATGAACAAGGATGATTAAAATTTAATGAGCCTTTAATATGTGCCAGACAGGAACAGCTATGTACATTATGTAAATTCTTTTATTTCATCTTAATGTACATAGGTGTGTTATTACCATATCCCTTCAATGGGTGAGGAAACCAAGGCAGAAAAACATTAAACAAAGGCCAAGTTCAGTTCTTGCTGACTCAGGAGACCACAGTGATCTCAACAGCCTGACCTAGAGCCTGTGTTTTTATCCATGCTGCTGCTCATTTTCCACCAGACTGCTTCTGCCAACATCTGGGTACTTCCCTGGGTATCCCTTCATTTTCTCTGAGCGCTTCCTTTTCTCTGATTCAGCCTAGGGTCCATGAGTTGTCACACCAGCTTCGATCTTGAAAACAAACCCAACTGTCCTCCTGTTTTACCCCTCTGTCACTGTCTTCCATGAAAGCTGTGATCACCGTTAAGCCAGTAACCTATATCCTTGTTCTTATACTCTACTAATTGAATGTTGTTGGGTAAATTTAATTTTTGTCAAAGCAAAGCCACTGCCTTCAAGTACATCTGACCCTAATTGTGACTAAAAGTTTTGGCAACCCTCTCTTATTTTTTAGCAGGGGCCCGTTCCTTCTCCCATTGCTCATAAAAATTGATTTCAGATTTGTACTGGCTCTGAAGCCCTCCACCTGACTATATTCCCTCACCAGTCAGTGGATAATTTTGCCCAGCTGTAAACTGAGTCATGAGGCCAGGCTACTGAGAGTGTCCCGTCTCCTATGAGTGCTGGCAGTGCCCTCCTCTCAGTCCTCTCTGTCTTTGAGGAAGAGTCTCTTGTGTCCCTGTTCTTGTGTCTTGAATTTCATCATTTCCTGGGGCTCTGCACACCAGTTATCTCCTTTCTACTCCCTCTACAATCTCTCCCTCTCCCCTGCTTCTTGTACCTTTCCCACAAAATCATACTCATGTATGTCATTTTAATCAACCATCCAATAACACAAACCTTCATTTTTCTTAGTTCCCTCAGCTAATGTCCTTTCATTTTAAGTAGATAAGCTTCTTAGAGAAACAGTCCCTCCCCTTTATTCCCCCATCTCTCCCATTCCTCTGCCCCTCACGCTTGGGCACTGTGCTTGACATTCCTTGACCAAAGCCATCGTGCTCACCTTTCAGAGGCTCATTTGAAGCTGGCTGTCACGTGAGTTTGTAGAGGGTTTATTGTATTTTGATCAGTCTCAGGTCCCTCACTTTGCCTGATGCACTTTTCTCCTCAGCTTCCCTTCTCATTCTCTGGGGTTTTCTGTGGTCTCCTTCGTGGGTTTGTCTTCCTCTGATGTCTCTAGATGATTATCTCCTTCAGAGTCTTCTTAGCTCATTTCTGTTGCCCCTTGGTATAATTGTTGTATTAATCAACCAGAGAAACAGAACCAGTGCTGGATGTACATGCTAAGAGATTTTGGGCAAGAACTTGGCTTAGGTGATCTAAGAGTTGATTGGATAAGTCTAAAATTCATAGTTCAGTAAGCTAAGAAGGGCCACCTTCCCCTACCAGATGGAACTGTCCCTTCTCAGGGAACCTCAACTTAGGTCTTAAGGCCTCTCCACTGATGCAGCCAGTTTGCCTAAATGAGGTAGAATGATCTTGCTTGCTTAAAATCAGCTGGTTAGGACCATTAATCACACCTCCAAAACACCTTCACAGCAACTTCTGAATGTGCGAAGACCTGGAAGCTGTAGCTTGGCCAAGTTAACACATCAAAGTGACAGTCACATTTCCTTTTAATGGCCTCGTTCATCCTTGTGGTCATAATTGTCAAGAACAGTCTGACGAGTCCTAAATATGTCTTATAGTGTAGATCTGAAATGTCTCCCAGAAGTCCCACGTGCTCATAAGTGGAGCTTTTGGAAGGCATTAGATCATAGGGATGCTATCAGAGGATTCATTCTTTGAGTTCAGAGCTGACTGTGCTTGTTGAGAGGCGAGGTCCGGTTGGAGGAGGAGAGTTACTGTGGGTGTGACCTAGAAAGGTAAGTGCTTATGCCCAGCTCCTTGCCCGCCTCTCTGCTTCCTTGTTGCCATAGGTGGAGCTGCTTTCTTCTGCCAGCCCCTTCCAAATGCTATTTCTACCTTTTGCCATGGACTAAACCTTCTAAAAGCATGAATCAAAACTAACCCTCTCCTCCTTTAAACTTCTTTCCCCCTCGTTTTCTGGTTCAGTCTGGCCCTGAACTCACTATGTAGCCTAGGCTGGCCTCAAACTCATGGGGATCCTCCTGCCTCAGTGTCCCAAGTGCTGGGATCACAGGCATGTGCCCCCATGCCTGGCAAAACATCTCCTGTTTTAAGATGTGCAAGCATCTGGTGTTTTATCTCAGTGGTGGAAAACGACTAATACATACACTCCCTCTCTCCCAGGTATCCGTCTCTCTCTGTGCGAACTCACTAGCTTCCTTCCTTCTGGATACCTTTATGTGATCAGCCCACAGGCAGCTCAGGTCTCTGGAGCATCTGTCTGCACTCATCTGCTAGGGTTGCTGTAGCAAAACGCCACAGACAGAAGTAGAAGGAAACTCGCACAACAGACATTTATTGCCCCACAGTTAAAATTTTGGGTGCCAGAAGTCTAAGTCCAAGTGTTAGCAGGGTTCTCTGAGGGTTCTTCTGAGACCTCCTTTTGGCTTGTAGATGGCCCTCTTAACCCTGGTCCATCCACATTCTTCCTTCTGCATGTGGCCGTGTCCTAATCACCTTTTTACATAGAAACATCATCACTGGGTTAGGACCTAGTCAGATGGCCTCATACTTACCCCATGTCCAAACAGGGTCCTATTCTGAGCACTGGGGTTGAAGCTGCAGTGAAGGATTTGGGGGGGACACAGCTCAGCCCATCCTGCTACCCACCCTCTCTCTTTTCTCTGTAAGAGGGCACTGTCCTCCAGATGCAAATTCCACAATGATGTTTATGTTCTTGTTTGTTTAGCCTAGCAGTTACATTGCTTTAGAAATGGTTTGTAAGGAAAATTTTACTATGAAGAAACAGTGAGAATCAGAAGATGCCTCTATTCTTGGTTGTAGGCTGCATTTCCATTTCTATCCCCACTGACACGTTGCTGACATTCAGGGCTCTCCTAGCAGGAGGGAGGATTTCTGCTCCCCTATAGTTTAGCCCCAGGAATGAAATTGCCCCGCAGGGGTAATTTTATAAGGGGTATAGAAGAAATGTAAACCACAAAGATACTTTGCACATGGTTACATTTTCTAAACTCAGTTTTCTTCTCCAGATGAAGCTAACCTACCCAAGTTTGCTAGCTTGGAGCTCCAGTCTCCTGAATGAGCCTATTTCTTGTCCATAAATAGGAGGAAAGAACATTTTCTTCTTTATATTAAACCATTAAGCAGAAGCTCTCTGCCTTAGTCTGTGTATATCATCTTAGGTTCTGTGGCTTGAACTAACTGACTCAGATCACCTCTGTGCCACCCTGGGCCCCATGGCTGAGCTGTGTCAACATGGTGTAGCTGTCCTGAAGCGGAAGAGGCGTGGGAAGGGTCAGGGTGACTCATCCTGAGTCTGTCGTTGTGCCTGCCTCTCTTCCATCCCTCACCCCCATCAGGTCCCCACTGTCATCCTGCAGCTCTGTGTACCGACATCTTCCCTAGACCCAGTCTCCACTTGGCCCTCCTTGAACAACGTCACCAAGCCACATGTGGAGAGCAGTGCAGCACGGCTGAGGTACCGTGCTGTACCCGCATAGTTCACCATTCCTGTTCCCCATTTAATGTCTGCCCTACCTTGGGCTTTGATTAAAGTAATACTTTCCACATTGTTTTGTCTTGAAACCAACATTAAAGATTTCCTTTTAATTCAAACATGGCAAAACTAAAGTTAAAAATCAAGAGCCCAGTTTTCATTTCTCATAATAATTTGATCAGGTTTGACAGTGTCTTAAAAGAGAGAATCAGTTTTGTTGCAACTGCTTAAATGAATTGACGAAAATTATTCTCTTCTTGCTGGGCTATGTTACCACAGATAAGGTCTGCAGTGTGCAACCATTTCTCAAGTCAGAGACTCAACATCTAGAGGGGGAAGGAAGAGACAGAAAAAGAAATAGAGAAAAGAAACGGAAGGAGGACGGGGAGGGAAGGAAGGAAGGGAGGGAGGAAGGAAGGAATGAAGGAAGGAAGGAACAAAGGAACTAAGGAAGGAAGGAAGGAATTTGCATTAGGAGATTCAGTATAGAGCTCTTAAACTTTAATAGACTATAGAAGAAAATGTAATTTTTCAAACTACAAATTATTTTTTTCAAAATACAATATAAAATAAAAACTATTTCTTCATTCTGTTGATGACAGTCTTCCCTGGTGTCTGTCTTGGTGTTCATTTCAGGAGGGATTTATTTCTCAGTGGGAGTGAAGAGTTTCTCCCCATCAATCTTTCCTCTGTGTCTCATGAACAGCAATGTCTTTGTGTGAACTGTGTACCTGGTGCCTTCCTCATTCAAGATCAACTTCTGAATGTACTTAATTGCTAGTGCCCAGAGAGACTCTCTGCTCAGTTAAAAACCTAAAATTTTATGGCTGCAGGACAGCTGGCTGCCTTTCTAAGGTTTGGTTCCTGTGATTTCAGTGGTATAAGTAATGCAGGCTTAGAACTGTCTTAACAGCTACTCTCTCAACTGACCAAGGACACTGAAATTTAGATGAAAGATAAAGAAAATATGTAATAGGTTAAAAAAGGAAGTGGACATGGATCAGGAGCTGGATGTGGAGGCCTTGGGGTTAGGAATAGCGGAAGGCAGGAGCACATAGAGGTCAGCTATTACAATGGGAATGATTTTCCAAGTGCCTGTTGAGTATTAGCTCATTAAAACTGATAGCAAGACTGTGAAGTGGGGATTGTTAAAGCTCGTTTTCAGATGAGGGGTTCAAGTATCTTTCCAAAGACCCGCAACTGCTGAGTAATTAATATAGTGCTGGAGCCCTAGTCTGGGATGAAACTCTCATCGCTCTCTGCCTTACTGCATTTCTTCCCAGTGAGGGAAGGAGTCAGTGTCTTAGTTACTTTTTTCATTGCTGAGACAAGATACCCAACACCTACAAGTCAATGGAGGCAAGGCTTCTTTGGCTCAGTTTGTAGAGGCAGGGTGGCATGGCAGTGGGGCACCACAGAGGATAAGCAGTCCATGGCAAAGCAGAGGAAGCAGCAAAGAGCAGGCAAACAAAGGAACAGCAAGAGATGACCAGCAACCACATAATCCCAGTTTCTGTCCCTTATATTTTATCTACCCAGGGTGGGAAACCCTTAATCCTACCCGGAACTATGCCAAACCTATCAATGACTGATTTAGTGATCACACACCCTTACTCCCAGCATCACACATTCTAGATTCAGCCACTTCTGTAAAAGCCCCACCTATAGGGGCATGAGGCTTTGGGGGGACATCCAGACACAAGCTGTAATAGGTAGCTTCATCTAACAGAAGATAGAACACAGTGGGTAATTGTTAGACTTCTCTACTTGTCTGTGGCTTGCTCAGAGTGAGGTCAGATTTCTGTATAAAAACAGGAGAATTAAACTAAATATTTATACACCACTTGGCATCAGGTAATTGTGCAGTAGGAAACAATGTGCCAGTTGTTGGTGATTTGCAGTTTTCTGCTAGGTGTCGGTGGGCATGATAAGCTCTCACTCGACGTGTATGGCTGGATGCATTAGAATGTTCCTCTTGGGGGCTGGGAGTGGGTGTCATCACCTCCCCTTGACTGCTCCTAGAGTCTGTGCCGCTCTGGTGAGATCACACCACTTCCCTTCGGGCCTCAGTCCTGTGAGAACAGCCCGACTGGGGGTGATACAGCTGACTGCAGGGCGCTGGCTGCTCATGCTGCTGCAGTGAATACCAGGGAACTCGCTCCTGCTGGTTCTCACTGCTTTTGCTCTATGCACACGGAAGAGCAGCGCTGGGCAACTGCAAGGTCCTGACTGTGAAGAAAACTCCTTTACAATATTGCAGACTGAGGGCACAGCAAAGCCAGAGCCTTTTGAGAAACAATGAATGAATTCTTTTTTTTTAACATGCTACTATGCTTTATCAAAGAATTCTAATTGTAAAAGCAAATAGTCCAGAATATGTTTAGCAAACGAATTTCATTGAGACAAATTGAAGCTATCTGAAAAAAAAAAAAAAGCCAAAATGTCTTTCCTCCTTCTAAGTTTGTTGTGTAAGGTATTTTGTTATAGTGACAGAAAGCTGGGTTACCCAGTTTCATATACATATAAATTGTGAAATGTTTACCACAAATCAGTCAACACATCCATCACCAAATGTAGTTATCACGGTATATGTGTTTGCATATGTGTTGCATATGTTTGCATATTAGCAAATTACAGGCATGCAATCCAGTATTATTAAGTGTAGCCATCAAGCTGTATTAGATCCTTGGAAGTGTCCTAACTGGAGATTTGTATCCTTCAACTAACTTGTGTTCCTTCCTCACCTTTTCTTATAGCTTCAAACATAAAATCTAGAATCTGGAGAACATGCCCAGGAAAATGAGTAAATCCTGCTGGCTGATGATGCAGAGAAAAGAATACTCAAAGCCTGTCCCTCACCATGTTAGTCTTGCACTGTTTGTTAAAAGGATTGCATTTCCCTCATGCTACAGAATTCTCTTTTCACTACATTCAGTGCTGGGAAGCTCCAGCATTGAAAGAAAGCTGCCACGAACCATTGATCAGCAGCATTCGATTACACTTTTCTCATGGACCGTTTGTTCAAAGATATTCCATGGGCCTTTTGGTATTGCCTATACTAGAATCTACTCCAAAAAAATGTCCACTAAGCTTTACCAAATTTCCTTTTCATTACATGGGTGCCAAAGTTTAACATTTTGCTATATTACTAGTTTGTGGTTTCAGGCAAGTTACCTTCTTCCTCTGAACTATTTCTTTGCTCAAAAAATGGGTGCAAGTAGCCCTCTGTATCTCCAGTTCCACATCCGTGGATTCAGCCAAATGTAGTTAGTTCTATCATGGATATGTCTGTACTAACAGATTTTTAAAAATTAATTTCCTCTACACAGTACAGTAACCTATTTATGTAACACATTGTATTAGGTATTATAAGTAATTAGAGATGATTTAAAGTATATAGAAAATGCCTACATTACATGCAAATGCATACACTTTTTATATAAGGGATTTGAACATTCATGGATTTTGAGGTCTGTGGAGGACAAAGAATATTCTGCAGATACTAAAGGACAGCTATTTTGCCTGTGGAAAGGTTCAAAGGCCATGATACCTATGACAGTGCTTTGCTCATTAAGAGACAGTACATTCATGTTTTAAAACAATATTCCCTGTTAGACTGTGTCTTATTTCCTTGTAGCAAATGTTTTCTATTCTCATAATGCAGAGCTGACCAGAACACTAGGATGCTTTTTCAATGTTTAGTTGTAAGAAGTGGCAGGATTTACAGAATCACATCATTCCCGGTAAAATACCGAATGTCTCAAGAATGTTTGAAACAAGGGGGCCCTGCGCTGTTGTACTTATTACATATGGACCCTGAGGAGCCATGGCGTCTTATGGGACTGTGCTGTGGCTTGTTAGGGTTTGACAGATGATTAATGACAAGAGCAGCAACGATAGCAGTGCACCCATGATCTGGTATCCCTGGAACAATTAGGAAGAACCAGGCCCCATGCTAATCAATTTTGTGCCTGTATCATTTAATCATAATAACAACTTTGTCAGATAATGTGAAGTTTCTACACAATCTATCATATAATAAGTCATCAATAGATGCCTAAAATGATTTTCTCTTTCTGGAGCTCATGGTCCTCTGTGGCCAAACAATACACATTATGTCAGCCTCCCATCCCTCTTCAGTAGGATCCCTGACCCCGGATGTCCACTTCTTGTGGATCCCTGCACATGACTTTAACTTCCAAGCCTCTCTATCTGTCCAAGTATTTTTAAAAACTCAAGGTCCTACCAAGTTCTCTCCCATTTGAAATATATCTTGTCTTCCCATGCTCCAAATCTTTCCCTTGTCTGTGTTCTTTTAGTTCACATTATAATTTTAACCCAGTACTGCCATGGGTCTGTGTATTGAATTTATTTTTCGGTCTCCTCAAGGCATAATGAAATGCTATCTGCAGGGTAGACAATTCAAACATAGTGAGAAAGGGAAGGAGGAGGAAAGGGAGGGAATGTGAACATTACTGGAGATAGAGAGGAGGGAGCATGACTGTCAACATGGAGTACAACTGGAAGTGAAAGATAAAAATAAAATAAATCAATAACTGTAAGACTGTTGGTGATCATGATTATTCGTTATATACCACTGCCATGAAGGCAAGAAGGAATGGCTGACTAAGAAGAACTCCTGAAATAAACGAGAACCAGACTCGGGTCCTACGCCTCCATAGCAGAGGATGGCAGTGTCCGGTGGTTCTCTCTGCCACCTGAGTGTCTGCGGAGCATGGCAGGCAGATGCAAAGTACAAGAAGCCCTGAGACTACAGGTGCCTCCACAGGTGCTCATGTTTCAGGTGCCAAATGTCACAATCTCCCAGGAATCCCGTTGACCCTTGTTTCTTATATCTCAGTAGTTAACTGTGTCCTCCTCACCATCACACAAGCCCCTGTGGATACGACTTTAGAAGCCACCCTTCCATGCGCTAAAGAGAAGTACACCAGGATGGCCTTGAATTAAGTTGTCTTGGAGAGAATTTGTAACTCTCTGAAACGCCCTCTTCCCAGGGCTCATGTCCCAAGTTCCCTGATGGCCCCTGGCTAGCCTGCCCTTCACATCTCCAGCACTCTGATGTGTTGGTTCCAGCTTCATCACACTGGCGAGTTAGCAAGGACGGCCCCCAGACTTTGCTTTTTTGGTGCCATATGCTCCTGCAGTGTGTGAGCTAAAAAGTGCAGCCGCTCACTGCCAGCCCACCTCCAGCTCTGCCACACGAGCCAGAACTTCTTGTCCAGATGGTGCAGTTTTACTTGAAATGCTTGTGGCTTGTTGTAAAGCAGTCTGGAGCTTAGAAAAATTAGAAAAAAATAGAAAAATAGAAATTACAAAATAATTTTATCTCATACCATAGCAAGAAAACTTACTTGCTTTTTTTAACCAATGAACATAAAATGAATGAATGCATTGCATGATGCATTGCATAAACCAGACCATCTTTGAGGGTGGGAGTCATGCTTTATGTTCACACGATCATGGGACTTAGTCCAATGCTGTACATAAAAGACAAACAAAAATGTATTCAGTGAACTCATGGTTTAGTTCTTACTTGAAATTTTACCTTTAAATTTTCCTCTTCCAGGGTTGTAGGTATATAAGCATGTATTTTCAGAACCCTGAAAGGGTGCCCTAACCAGACATCTCTTTCAGACCCACCTCAGAGGTTCTTCTTGGCCGATGTAACACAAATCGCCTCATTTAGCTGGGATTGCTTCCTTCAGCTATGTGAATAGAAAGACATACATTTCAAGAGTCAGCTGGCAAGACAGTTGTTGTGAGAATCAACTATGATATAAGCAAGTCAAAAGTTATGAAGTGCTGGAGAGAGAAATGTAACAATGCAGGAACTGGGGTCAGACTACTGGGCTGTAGCCTTTATATCACTAAGAATTTTCAAGAAAAGCCTGTGATTCTCAGGCGCCTCAGCTGTGAAGGAAGAGCGCTGACACTGGCATGTGGAGTCGCGTGAGGCCCAAATGAGATGAAGCCTGTGGAACGCGCACAGACTGCCCAGCACAGCTGCTTTTTGAAATAAGGGGTGGTTATGTTTCCCCTCCAGGCTCAAATCTCTGACTCTGAGATCTGATGACAGGATTTGGATTCTCTGCAAGTTCAAGTCTTATGAAGTTTCATACATGTATTGTTTGTACATGTTTTGAAAAGCTAAAGTATGTTATCATTTAGCCTTTTATGTTTACTTAAAGATATTTTATGGTAATTTATGTGTCATTCTGTTCATGTTCCTCTAAAGTCAAGTTCTAGGCTTCATTTTTACTCTGATATTTTATACTCAAGCTGCATTAGGTACATATGACCTTAAGCGTTACCTAGAAACTGCGTCATCGATGGTGTGTGTGTGTGTGTGTGTGTGTGTGTGTATCCACTAACTGGTGGATTTCTATCCACATAACAGGAGCAGGAGCAGTCAGAGAATGTGAAATAAACTAGAAATGAATTAGATATGTTCTCAGGTCAGATGCACTTTACTAGTTACCTCTGGAACTTTATGAGATGCAACATTTTACTTTTCATTTTATAGTTGGGGAAGCCGAGTCTTGAAGAAGTTAGAGATCCTTCTAAAATCTGTCTCTTGGAGGGAAACATAAGCTCTAGTACCGAGGTCTGCCTCACTCTATAAAGTGAGGAATGCCACTCTAACTTCATAAGAAAGAGAGGAATCAGAGTCACAATGCTGAAGAGAAGGTGCCCGAGAGGCTGCCTCCTGAAACCTTTGCCAGTCTTAGGGCTTCCGGGGGTACGAAGTTGAAAGAATAGAATGTAGGTTTGTAAGATGTCTTTTTCTCAAACATGAAATCACACTTTTAAGAAGACAGTCTTTCATGAATCACATTTCAGTCTTTTTCACTGGAAACACCTGACTTTTTCTCAGTAAGTGCACTTCCTTAGTTATCTATGCTTTTAAACCACTTTCTAAAACTTACGGGTCACTTAATAGTACTTGAATAAAAAGAGTAAAGCAAAAACATATTTTTGAATACATTTCTCACTCTCCAGACTAAATAACTATTTCAGTAACTGAGCACTAAAATGGAAGCAAGAGGCGGGTTCTAGTACCAATCCTTACATTGCTTTTCCATCTCGCTGTGAGCACATCTCTAACGAGGAGAGAGGAGAGAGGAACGGGGCGGGGGGAGACTCCATGGGGAGGAAGGGCAGTGGACCTTGAAGGTGCACTGTGATCCTGTGTCAGATGGGCTGAGTCAGGGCTTCCATTGCTTCTGTCTCACGGACGGCCAGCTGGGTTTTATTGTCCTCGTGTAGCAGGAACTAAAGCTCAGGAAATTCACACTCAGGGCTGTTTGACTTCACATTAGACCATAGTGACTCAGGGAGCAAGGGCTCTTCTATCACTGAATGTTAAAAGATGTTTCTCATGTGGTAATGTATATATTAGATGGGGCATGGATGAATTAATTGTGCTAAGGTGTACGAACCTGAGATATATAGGCAGTAATCAACATGGATTTCCCCTTTTGGCCTCTGAAAACCTGATAGGATTTGTTCTGCTCTGTGGAGTTTTGAGGAAGAATTCTCTAAGAAAAATAAACCTTTAATTCAGTTTTTGATGAAAATGGAATTGCTCTAAACCTCATGTTGTAATATAAAAAATAATTCAGACCCAAAAGCAATTTTTTGGTATATTATGAAAATTACTGTTCCCTCTGCTGAAAGGAGAGATAAATTATGTGTTTTAAAGTTCTCTCCAGATTAGTCAAGAATAGGAGAATTATTCTGCATCTACTGTAGTACTAAGATTACCTGTATAAATGAAGAACTCAGCCTATTTTTTTTCATATAATACAATTGAAATGACAAACTAGTGGCATGCTGGCAAACAAGAATCAACAGACCTATTGTGTCTTAGCCATTTCCTATTTAAAAATTGAAAACATTTTGTATTCTCAAAAGGTAGTATAATTACAAGGATTAGTATAATTACAAGGATTTTTCCACTAGGAAAAAATGTTTTATCTTTGTTTTATGATATGTAAAAGAAAAATACTTTTAAAATGCTTAAGCCAAGTAACTGGGTAGGGCTAAAATGAATTATCAGCCATAAAATAAAGATCTCTACTGCATGCAATCTGTTGGAAAAAAAACTGTATATATGTTCATCTTTTCATCTATCTATGCTATTTTCACTACCTTTTAATCTATATTTCTCAAGCAAATCATCAAAGTAAAAATTCAATAACATCAGAGATCTTTGTCCATTTTTCCTGCTACCCCTAGTGTCTAGAACAATCCTTTTACATATTACACGTTTATGTTATGTGTAGAACTGAGTGAATGAAAAAGCAAAATTAATATGCACAGGCTATCGCAAGCACAGTTATGCCATGGATTTGAATTGAAAAACAAACAAACAAACAAAAATGCTACTGCTTCTTGTCTTTTAGATATACAAAAATGAAAACAGCAACCAACATCTATATATTTAACCTGGCTTTGGCGGATGCCTTAGTGACTACAACCATGCCCTTCCAGAGCACCGTCTATCTGATGAATTCCTGGCCTTTTGGGGATGTGCTGTGCAAGATAGTGATTTCCATTGATTACTACAACATGTTCACCAGCATATTCACCTTGACCATGATGAGCGTGGACCGCTACATTGCTGTGTGCCACCCTGTGAAGGCGCTGGACTTCCGTACGCCCGTGAAGGCAAAGATCATCAATATCTGTATCTGGCTGCTGTCATCGTCTGTGGGCATTTCTGCCATCGTCCTTGGAGGCACCAAAGTCAGGGAAGGTAAGAGCAACAGTTTTCATCCCATTTGTAACAACATAGCTTTTAGTTATAAAGACTGTTAATTGAAGAGTAAATAGGACGGGTAATTGCCATGGGAAAAAAACCCCAACAAACCCCATGGAAATATAATCCCTAAATCCATGGAAGATGAGAAATAAAACAATTTTGCCTTCCTTTCCACCTTTAAACACAGAATAGGAAAATGACATTATCGGAATACAGATCCCCAGACTGTCTCATACTCTGCTTATCAGAACATGGAGAGGATCAAATAAGGAGCCCAAACCACATATGGACTTTGAAAATACAACTGGGCAATTCTAGTTCACACCTTTAATTTCCTAAAGCTGAGCGATCACTTGGAACTTTATCAATGCTATTGATAAAGCACTGCTCCAGCAGGTGTTTAAATGCTGCAGGTCGTCAGGGAGGTTTGTGATACCCGTGAGTGCAGACAACTGAATATGTGTGGCACGGAGTTTGCAGGTTGGAGTGAAAGGACAGGTTTTAAATCATACTGCACGTTGCATAATGCAGGCACAGCTCCTCTTTCTCTGCCTTTAGGCAGCATGAGAGCGGTTTTAAGTTTGCAGCAAAGCTGAGTGGAAAGCAGCGCTGCTGTTGTCCCAGACCCTGCACATACGCAGCTCCACTGCCAGCTTCACCTGCCAGAGCAGTAGTGTGTGTTACACGACAGTTGGCAAGCGTGACTGAGACCCTTGACGCGTCATTATCACCTAGTGTGCACAACTGACCTTAGAGCTCATTGTTCCTGGTGTGTAGTCTGTGGATTTGGACAAACGTATCATGACTTTATCCACTGTTTCTAAATGAAGCATGAATTTCTCCTCCAAAGCTGTAACATGAATTGCTAGCACAGACACAGCAAGTGATAAACTTTAATAATGGGCAAATTTTAAGAAATGCTTGATTTTCTCCATCAGAGAAATGTTTTAAAATGGGACTAATTACACACGGGATTTAGTTTCTCCCAACCTTCAACAAATGGAAATAAGTGATAAGAATAAGTGGCTTAGGTGTTGGTGCATCACACACGTGACTCAGGCGCAGGAGCCGTCAGTACACTACGAGGCTGAGAAGAGCAGGCTGAATAAGAAAAGAAGAGAGATGATTGTCCATCATGAATCAGGGCAAATCAAGGACTGATTTTTATATTTAATGTTACTCTCGTAGACTTAACCACTATATGCCTTCTGATCTTTGTCAGAAAATGACATCTTCAGAGAGATGGGTTTCAATTATCCTTTGGAAAGAGGACATGGAGACGGATGCGGCCCCTCCGGGGGAGCTGCTGTAGGTGAATACGGGCAGACGCGGTGGAACAGACCTACCAGTGTCAGCCAGAGATTAATTTGTGCAGACCAAAGAAAAAAATGGAAGAAAACTAGGATTATAGGAGGGCTCTGTTCTTCCCTCTTAATTTTCTGAATAGATTTTATTGATGTGATAAAGGGTCATCCTGAGGGTCTAGTGAATTCACTTTGGAGTATTGTCCCACCCTGCACGTTAGGAATCCTGGATGAGCAGGAGGAGTATTTCAGACAGTCTCTCCACACTGGAGCCGGGCTAGCTGACGTTGGTAGCTCATTGTCTCGTGTTTATAAAGAATTCTCCATGAGAGGAATCAGGCATCAGCTGAATCAGGATACATCTACCTTAAGAACACAGATTCTGGAAAGAAACTGGTTGGATCCTGAATTCACCATCTGCAGACAGGGTCATTTGGCAGACATTACGTAAAACGTGGGCTTCTCACCTGCAAATCAGGGGAAATAGTACCGCCTGTCTCCTCAGATATTTCCCAGATCCACTGAATTGATGTGGGCAGAGCAGTGTTTGGTCTTGTAAGCGCTAGATAAGTATTAGGGCAGTCCTCGGACAGACCTATCTTCACAGGTCCTGCCTTGTTACTTAGTTTTCAGTATTTATCAAATACTCATTTAATAGTGAAAGCTCCATTTTACAGCAGCATTTTTACTTTAGGAACATAATATATTGAATCTGATATTTTACACATTATATATTTATGTATTATTTTCTTGGGGAATATAGTCTGCTACTACCTTTATTATGGTAGCCAAGAATTATTATAGTTACAAGCAGAAGCCAAGGTATTCTTAATGAAAAAAAATACACATAAGCAAATCTTCACTTTGGCCATCAGATCTAACTCTGTAAGCACGGGACTCATGCAATGTTGAATGTGCTAGTGCAAGCTGTGATTCTTTGCTATTAATATAAAAGGAAAAGAAAGATTGCTTTTTGGAATTTTCTGATCCATATATAATTGTATGTATTTGTAGTATTAAGTGTGTTGTTTCAATGCATGTATACATTATGGAGTAATCAAAGGGGATAACTGGTGTGTCCATTGGAGACTTATCATTTCTTAATGGTAAGAACATTCAAAACCCTCTTCTCCAGCTACTTTGAAATATGCACTGTGTTACTGTCTACTATTGTTACCGTATTGTGCAATGGAGCACCAGAAATCCTCCCTCCCCCTAATTAGCTCTCTGGCTATTGGCCGGTCTACCCCACACGCCCTCCCCAGAGTCTGTCCAGCCTCCAGTATTTTGCTCTGAACGTTTATGAGGTCACCTTTTCTAGACCCTGCATATGCGGTGTCTGAAGAAAGACTGCTTTTTGAGCTGTGGTGATTGGAAAGATAATTCAACCCAAGGATGCTCACTTTTTCCAGACATAGAATGTTGAATAAAAATAGTGATTTGGGACTGAGATTTCTTGATGGTTACTTTCTCTTTATTGGTACAAATTTAGGTTCATTGACATTTTCTGGAGGACATTTGTAACATCTCTATTGGGTATTTATTTCCTACAGTCTTATAAAACTAGCTTGTTATTGATGATTTCACCTATTCATCAAGTGTTTATTAAGCTCCTCTTACATGCAATACAGTTTGCTTAAGAGAAAGCCATTCTCTGGAGTTAAAAGATGCATCCAAATTGCACATTGTTCTGTCTTCGGTAGTTTGGCAGGTGACTTCTCCATAATAAGACCTGTAAGTAGTACATATTCTAAGGAGCTTAATGTCCACATCATATCCATTTGTTCAATTATTTAATAATTTATTTTCTTTATAAACCATATATGCCAGGTACCACCCTATTGCCAGGGATTAAATGTGGAAGAAATAGCCTGGGACCTTATTTTGGGGTTGTTTACATTCTGGATGGAGAGAAAAATGTTAGGGAAGGCAGCATGTGAATGTGGATTGGAAGAGAGTCTGTGTAGGGAAAAACAAGGTGATTACAATATGTACTACAGTATAAATTGGAAGGGAGAAGATGAAAAAGAGAAGTTCCTATCTAAATGCCTCTGAGGTGATGTTTAGGTTAAAGAGAACCAAAAGAAAGAGACAAAGCAGAAATACAAAAGTTAAGCAGTAAAAATCCCAATATGTATATGTTTTTCACCTTAAAGAAAACCATGTTCATCAGCTTTAATAGACAAATAAAAAATCTAGAAAGAGATACTTATACTAACTCAGATTTTTCTTTTTTACTTTCTTTTTTATCTTTCTGAGGCGGGGTCTCACTATGCAGTTCAGGCTGGTCTTGAACTCACTTTGTAGCCCAGGCTGGCCTCCACCTTGCAATGAGCCTCCTGCCTCAGCCTCCTGAGAGCTGGGATTACAGGTGTGCACCACCACACTTGGGTATATTTTTCTAATGTAGTACCCATCAAAATTATTAATAAATATATTTCTCTTTGATAATGGCGGTGCTTTTTAAAAAAATGAGTAATTTTTGCATAAACACTAATGGAGAAACTAAAATGAACCCTTGTTAGTTTCTAATAATTTTCATAGTAATAATACATTGGACAATGACATTTTAGAGAATCAAAATTACAAGTTACTGTAGGAGATTACATTTACTACTCAAAGATTTGATGTGGTATTTGGTAAAAGGAATGTTTCTAGGATATCCTTCTTTATTAACTATCCAAAATGATTATATCCTTTGGATTTTAAAATAATAATTGAATTCGAATAAGATACACTTTGGTTTACTAAAGGATATTTAAGACCATAAAATGTTTTAGTAAGCATTATTGATATAGCTATTTAGCTATTTGCAAAGAAATATATTCTTTCTCAATCATTATGTTTACTAGTACAATTCAGATATGCATAATGATCACATTCATCATAGAGAATCGGTATGTGTATATATCTTAGTTCTTCTTTTTTCTGACTCCCCTTCTCTCTTCCCGTACTTATTCACAAAGCTTTGTTTCCATTTTCTTTCTTTTCCTCATTTTTTCTTTTCCCTTCCACCCACCCTCCCCCTGTGAATGGATAAAAAGATGTGCTTTTTAATACAATGGAGCCATAAAGAAGGGTAACTTTGAAGCATTTCTAGGTAAATGGATGCTCCTTGGACCATACTCCTAAGTGAAATAAATAGCACACATACATGTAAATATCGCATTGTCTCTCTGGTGTGAGAAACTGAAAGTGTAAATAAGAAATACATTCTTGAACTATTTTTGAAGCAGATTTTTCTTACATCAGAAGAAATGATCTTTACAAAGACAATATTCAGAGTGTTGCCCATGGCCAGCTCATCTGTGAAGAAAGGCCAGCCAGAGGGGGACGCCTGCTCTGTGCTCACTGACTGCTCAAAGGCAGGAGGGCAAAGTGCTTGGAGAAGAAGAATTTTTTTAGGTCTTTTCCTTCTCTAAGAGTTTTACTCACATTTCATTACTGCCTTATTCGTAATGGGTACGACTGTGTTCATTAAACCACATACCTGGTCATGCTTAGACAAACTTCATTGTCAGTTTTAATCAGCTCACATAAACCTGTCAGTGATTTTCAGTAAGTTAGTATTGGTTAAATTTAATACTTAGACTTAAAGCATTTAGTCATTCATTACAAATAGACATTATCTTTAACTGCCCAAGCCCTGGGGCTGGGAGAACAGTCAATACACAGAAGTACTAATAAGGACCCATGCTACAACTCAGCGATTTAGCTCTTTCAAAAGCCATCAAGACTGATCAGCCTTCATGGTTAGATAAATCATAATGCCGCTTTAATCTTACTGTTCTACAGCTCAGGGTATGTTATCAGTAAGTGGCTGCTTCCTGGTGGCACTGTCTCACACACCACGGTAGGGTGGTTAGTGTGATGTGGCATCACTACTAATTTGATGACCCACTTTAGATAATGTCACCTCAATGTAATGAGACCTGAGTAAACCAAAGTATTCAAAATCAAAATAAAACATTTTGCAAGCTAGGTGCGATGGTGCACACCTGTAATCTCCACTACTCAGGTGGCTGAGGCAGGAGAATTACAAGTTGCAGCTCAACCTGAGCAGTTTAAGACGATGACTTCAACATTTTACAGCGACGAGAGTAATACTAATAGGCTTCCCTCTGTGGTTTTGGTTGCTTCTTCAGATGTGGATATTATCGAGTGCTCCTTGCAGTTCCCGGATGAGGACTACTCCTGGTGGGACCTCTTCTTGAAGATCTGTGTCTTTGTCTTTGCCTTTGTGATCCCAGTCCTCATCATCACCGTCTGCTACACCCTGATGATCCTGCGCCTGAAGAGTGTCCGGCTCCTCTCCGGCTCCCGAGAGAAAGACCGCAACCTCCGCAGGATCACCAGGCTGGTCCTGGTGGTGGTGGCAGTCTTCATCATCTGCTGGACCCCGATTCACATTTTTATCCTTGTGGAGGCCCTGGGAAGCACTTCCCACAGCACAGCCGCCCTCTCCAGCTATTACTTCTGCATTGCCTTGGGCTACACCAACAGCAGCCTGAATCCCATCCTCTATGCCTTCCTGGATGAGAACTTCAAGCGGTGCTTTAGGGACTTCTGCTTTCCCATTAAGATGAGGATGGAGAGGCAGAGCACTAGCCGAGTCAGAAACACAGTCCAGGATCCCGCTTATGCGAGGGATGGGGATGGGGTGAATAAACCAGTATGACTAGTCGTGGAGATGTCTTCTTACAGCTCTACAGGAAGGGACGAGTGCAACGATCTAGGTTTGACTCAGATTACTACTGCAGTCTGAAATGGAAAGACGGTTTTATTAAATTTAGAAATCTCATCTGCTGAAGTCATCAGGTGCGGGCTGCATTCACAATCCGGGTCAGTGGAACAGTGCGGCGGGAGAGATGGAAGACCAACGAACACGGCGCGAGGATGACGCACAGCCTCGTGACGAGCAAAGGGCTTGGCCTTTTTCTTCCGGTTCCCTGGATTTAGCCCTCATCTTCTGCGGCCTCCCTGTGCAACTGGCTTCAAAGCTCCATTTAGGAAAGAAAGGAAAAGAAAAAAGAAGTTTGGCTTCAGGGCTTCATGGATATCCAATCCAGATGTCCAACACTGACAGCAACAAGCTCAAAAAGAAGGAGAAACATTTCCAGGGTTCATGCCTATCTCACTCTGCTAGATGGAGATGCACTTCACATGGCTGTATGGTGAGAACTCCTGCCTAAGGAGGACTTGGACACACTCTTGCAGCATCTGATGTTCCTGTATAATAGAACATTATTTGACATTTGTAAACATTTTTTTTTTTTTTTGCGGTACTGGGGATCGAACTCAGGACCCTGCACTTGCTAGGCAGGCGCTTATTCCACTGAGCTATATCCCCAGCCCTGTAAACTTATTTAAACATGCAAAAGGTGAATTCTAACATAGTCTAATATTTTAAAAACTACAACTTTGGGTTTTTTTTTAAGCATGCTTTTCAGCTAAATCTTCTGAAAAAGCATGTGCCAATATCAAGGAGCATAAAATGGCTTAAGTACCACTGAAAGTGTATATAATTTCATCTGTCCATAATAGTCTATGTGCAAATAAGAAATGGGCTTCCTTTCTAGCCTGGGCATTTCCCAAGGGAATGCTAATGCTATCCCTTGAGTTGTTAGGAATTGTTAAAATTGATGCTAAGAAATTTTGCTGTAATGTCTCTGGGACAGTCTCTACATGATTTCTTTCAGACTCCAAAACATAATTTAATCTTTCAACAGTACTTATAACTCAATGTTAACAACCCCCGACTCTCAGATTGGAGCCCTAGCGGAAGCTAGTTTATTCGTGGTATCTCTTCTCCATCTCTACTACCGGATTCTCTCTGTTCATAGAAGGTATTTTGATTCCATACATCTCAGGATCTTATTTTGTGGCTTCAGCAGCAAGTAGAATGTTTCCTAAGTGTGTGCTGAGTAAGGACATTATGTCAGTTGGGGCCCCTGCACATATTGTGCATCGTGTTCTGTGAGGGATGTAACTGCTGAGGATAATGCTATGCACATTTAGGGTAATTGTGCTACAACTACGAGATGACTTATAAATTCCCTCTTCATTCCCCTAAAATTCAACGTATGGCTTTTCCCATAATTTTCCCAGAAGAAGAAAGGGATAATGTTGAAATAATACCCACCTTCAAGCCTGTACCTTATGAGAGCATCATCCTTTGGAATTTGACAGGAGCATCTAATGTGTGGACCTCCACAATTACAGGCATCACTGTGTCTATGAGTTCTGTCCAGCATGTGCTTTCTCTGTAGTGTATGTTACCTATCGTTCTGGAAATGAAACCTTGCATTCAAGGTTTTACATGTGGCTTCAGAATTTCTCCATGATCATGTTTGTCTCCCTTCGAAGTTTATATGGCACCTGAAAGCTGCTGTAAGGTCACAGAGAAGGGAATTTTCTTAAAGAAAAATATAGTGCTCTTTTGAGTATTAAATTTCAGTGACATGCCCAGATGTGTTCAAATGCTTGTCACTGAGTGCAGATAGGAATGGTTTAAATACTGGTTGGCTTTAACATGTAATCTTGCCTGTCATACAAGAGGGATATCTACAAAGAAGGTAGTTCCCGGGACAAACCCTATTGAAATAAGAAATTGAAAAACCTCTTTAAGGACCAGCAAAACCAAGATGGAATAGTGATAGCATCATGGAATCAAATTATCCATAGTAGACCGTTCACTTTAAATTAGCATTCTATATGCGGTTCCAAAATTAAGTGCCATTATCGGAGTCTGAACCTTTACCTGATTGTCCTGCGCATAGAAAGTTGTGGCCCGAGGAGAGAAATGGTTAGCTGTTTTGCTCACCGGTTGTGCGCCAAGCTTCTGAGTTACTTTTAACGCTGACTTCCTCTTAGCTGAAGGAAGAGAGAGAATGTGAAAGAGTGCCTTTTTAGGACACTTCTTTAAAAGGATAATAAAGTCAGTCTCTTATGATCAGAAGAACACCATTTACACAAATGTATTTCTTTGTCAAATGTATGTTCGAGAGGGAGGGAGAGGGAGGGAAGGAAGGAGGAGGAAGGTGAAAGGGAGACAGTGAGAGAGAGAGGCAGAGAGACAGAGAGACCGGTATCTATGAGTGTCTGTACAGTGCTGTGAAGTCGTGGCGCCACTGCCTTTCCTTCATCATGCCAAACCACGCTGCCTGCTGGTTTGCCCATCTCCTGATGTTCCAGTTCTTGCATCTCAAAAGGAGGGCACTTCCTACTGTGTCTCTTGGAGACTAGAACTGCACACATCTGATTGACTCAGTATGAATTCTACCTCCTCATTCTGGTAACAACTCTGGGGAGACAGGACGTTGTACAGGGTCGGAAGCAGTGCAGAGAACTGAGTGCATCACACCGGAGGTGGTGGTGAAGGAGGACAGTGGAGGCACTCAGCATCATTATCTGCTTATGAAGCTTACTGTAGGTGAAGAATTTAAGGCAAAGCTCCAGGCTTTGTACTGAAAAGAAGCAAAGTTTGAAAGCACTGTTTGGGAAGAAATCAAAGAATCTTCACGTATACTATGGGAAAATGATTTCTTCTTGTGCTATATTACTGAGAAATAAACATTCTTTAACTAGTATCAGAATTTATAGGTGTTTCATCTAGTGGCGGTACATAAGATGAATGTGTGAAATAAAAGAACACACTAGCTGGCTTTAGGTCAGAATATTTTTAAGCAAAAAACTGTGGTGAGGTCATATGTCCATTCAATGGGATTTATTTTATAAGCAAGAATCATTTGGGTGATTCAGCATAAATATGAAAATCCCATCCACACAGAGCCTAAACTTGCTCGCCCTAAGGTAATTTTCTCTGAAAGAAAAGTATACTAATATACTCATATATTCTTTACTGTAATGTATATTATTTATGTCTTGTACTTTTAGAAGATAATTATGCATTGTGTATATCATTGTGTGCCTTGCAATAAAACTAAAATTCTACCTACTAAAAGTTTCAAAAGCCAATTACTTGGTAAATATTCCTCAATGACTTTAATAATGCTTTACTGTATGTAAAGAGGCAAAACTCCAGACTTAGTACTGAAAAGAAGCAAAGTTTGAAAACACTGGAAAGAAACCAAAGAATGTCAGGCAGCACAAGACAGCAAAAGCAGCGAGAACAAAAAGGAAGGAAACAAGCCTCTTTTCCTGCCTTATAACGTACGCTGGCCATCCACCCACCCCCACACCGGGTCTGTGCCCTCCTCTTGCACAGGCTCAGGGTGAATACAAAGTAAGGACCCTGGCTGCCTGCTGAGTCACATAGTTAACCTCATTAATAAGTGCATGAGGCTTTGTAGTAGATATAAAGCATAACACCTGCCAATGAAAGTTTAAAGAAATGAAACTCAATTTACAAATACATTCATTGAATGTCCAAGTATAATTAACAGTGAGTTATTTCCTCTCACTGTTGAGACAAAATAGCCAACACCCAAAATTAAGGAAGGAAAGGTTTATTTAGCTCACAGTTTGTAGAGGTTTCAGTCCATAAGCAGCTGGCTCAGGGCAGGGTGGACAGGGGCAACAGTTCAAGGCAGCAGAAGACAGCAAAAGCAACAAGAGCAAAAAGTGGGGAGAACCAACCTCTTTTCCTCCTTATATTGTATTGCCAAAGCCACCTCTGTTCCTTCCTCTTCCACAAGCTCAGGATGTTTACAAAGCAAGGACCTTGGGACCCTAGTAAGTCAGTTAAGCTTCTCAACTTCTCAGTTCTCAAGTTGACACAATGTATGAACCATTACGACCACTTACAGGAACTATTTCTAAACTTACCGTGTTTGTTCACATAAACAAAGAGCAAATGTAAAATCAGTATCTTGACAAAAGAAGGGTTCTGGTTCAGTCAGAGCAAACATTTGGGCAATAAAAAGAGACACATCTTGCTAACTTGGAAAATCACATTAGCAAGTCTATTCTCATTTATTTTCTTCTTTTTGTCTTTTTGAGACAGATACAAATATGTGATAAGGTTTCAATTTTTATTTCTTGGTGGATTCTTTGGCCTACTTAATAAAATAGGGACAAAAAATGAATTGGAAAAATGAATTGGAAAAAGATTACTAAATAGATGGAACTTGAGACCATACTTTAAGAGAAAAAAACCCAAAAATGATAGAGAATTTCAAAACAAGATGATAGGAAATTAACAATGGTTATTATATTGCACATTGTTATCTTCAAAGTAGTTGCTCAGATTATCAGATATAGGTATGCAAAATTGATCAAACAATATAAGCACTAATTGCTCCTTTCGGTGAACTAATAGAAATTAGTAGTACAATTATCTTAGCTTTTATGTGTATGTGTGTGTGTGTGTGTGTGTGTATATATATATATATATATATATATATAAAATCATTCCTTCTTTTCTCCTTTGCCTCATTCCAGTTGTTCTTTCCTTTTGAGCAGTTTTTTCTCTTTTACACTATCTGTTGTACTTTTTGGATCTTATTTACTCTTTCAGGTTCTTATACTAGTGAGACAATACAATGTTTACTCATGTGAGTCTGATTTATTTCACTTATGAATATAGTTTCTAGTTGCATCTGCTTACCTATAAAAGCCTCAAGTTTATCTTTATTTATAGCTGAGTAGTATTCCATTGTATAAAAATACCACATTTTAAAAATTCATTCATCAGTTGATGGGCATTTGGGTTGTTTCTGAGATTTAGCTAGATATCCCATTTGACCCAGCTATTACCCTTCTGGGTATTTTTCCAGAAGAATGAAAACATCATACCACAGCAATATATGTGCACCCGTGTTTACAGTAGAACAATTTGTAATAGCTAAATCTTGGAGACCATATTCTTAAGTTAAATTGTACACACATGTGTAAATATCACATTGTCTTACTGGTATGAGGAACCGAAAGTGTAAATGAAAACCAAATTGTACAAGAGATATGGTGAAATGGGAAGGAATTTCTCACAAGGAAAGAGGAACTAGAGAGGTGACTTGGTTAGTTTTCTCTCATTGCTGAGACAAAATACCCGATGCCCAAAATTAAGGAAGGGAGAGCTCACAGTTTGTGGAGATTTCAATCTATAATCAAGGATTCGAGGCAGCGTTACACAGGGGCAACACCTCAAGGCGGCCCAAGACAGCAAAAGCAGCAAGAAGAAAAAGGAAGGAAACAAGCCTCTTTTCCTCCCTTATATTATATCTTGGCTATCTCCCCACCCCCACACAGTGTCTGTGCCCTCCTCTTGCACAGGGTCAGAATAAATACAAAGTAAGGACCCTGGCTGCCTGCTGAGTCGCACAGTTAATCTTTTAAACTTCTCAAGCTGACACGATGAACACCATTCCAGAGCAGGAAGGGCGTGTCCTTTCCCCCTGGATGGAGAGGTGCTGAGTTATTCAGTTAAGCTTTTATATTCCTCAAGTTGACATAATATATCAACCATAACAGGAGGGAGGAGCAGCAAAGGAAGGAATGGAAGAGGAAAAGTGAGAAAAGAAGGATAAAATTGAAACAAAGCTGTGTAAATGAGGAAGGGAAGAAGAGTTGGAGGAAGGAGAGGAAAGAGGGAGGGGAGAAAATGCAAGTCAAGGTATACCACATACACAGACAAATTCCCTACAACGAATGTGATCACTGTATATACCTAAACTGTACCAATAAATTCAATTAATTTTTTAAAAGAAGGCTCAGGAAATAAGAGCATAAAGTGTTTCTCATTTAAAATGGTCGGCTAAGCTATAAAGCTATATGTAAGACACAGACCAAACTACAGGATTCAATGCAGTTCCTTTAATAGTTTTAGTAGAACTATGGAGGAAAGAGTTAAAATCACTGATCTGCAACCAATTAACTGGCCTTGTAGGGAAGCCCTCTTACCCAGTTGGAGAGAGAAACCGGGTGACTAACTCCTTGTTAACTGAATCTCTGATAAATAATGATTTTTATTATGTGGGGGAGACCTTACCTACATAATGTCCTTTGTTATAAGATTTCTTTTAATAAACCTATCACCTTAGGATTATTATGGTATGGGAGGGACATAAAATGAATGACTTTCAAAACTTCGATGCTCTCTCTGGTGTTTGAGGTGACATGTAACTTCAACAGAAACCTCACAGAAGTTGGGGGAAAAATTTTATGCATGTGAAGGATCAGCAAACCACCTTTGAAGTCCTGGATATCTCTCTACTTCATCCAAACTAGAGATGTTCTGTATTCCCGAACTTATCAATTAAAACTGCTATTTCCATGTCAAAAAGTACCTGAATCAGAAATTCAAATCAAAGACACACTGTTCAAGTCTGAAAATTATTTACTAAGGTATCTATTCAGTTTTAATTTAAAAAACAATGTTGCTATTGCTAATACCAATAATTATAGAACCTTATGTTTATTGCTATAGTAGGTGTTTTATAGATCCTAAATTAATACAAGCCTAAGAGTTAGTTGTATAATATTGGAATATTGTAGATAAATTTTCCAAGGTCACATAGTTAATATGGTGGACAAAGTATGATTATTAAATGCAGAATGGAAGGAACTCTTGGGGTTCACTCAAGTTGGTAAAATGCAATGGATGAGATCAGGAGGATGAAACCCAGTGTAGACTTTGGGATTAGGCCACCCAGTTTCAAGTCCCAGATCCAGTGAGTGTTTCTTTTATTATGTGCAAGATGTAATCATTTTTATCCTGCAGCTTCCCTGGTAAAACACTGACAAAGAGAATATCTATCACATATACTGTTAGGCCCATACAGGTAGAGTAAATACTCAGTAAGTGTGAAGTTAATACAATTACCTTCAATTAACATCAGTTAGAAAAGTGCAGATTGAGTTTTTTGGATTTGTGTTGATTCTAAAATTCCATAAGTTTGGAATCTCTGCGGACTCTTTCCTGTAGTCACCTAAGGCATCATGGATCCATGAAATCAAATAGGCTATTAGGACAGAAATCACTTCCACTTTCGGCTCCTTTTCATAATTGTGAAATAAAATTTAACCCTCACTCTGTGCTAGGAAGAAGACCTGAGTATCTAGCGTGAAGAAATGCAGGTTTTTGCTCTTCTTGCATATGGAGAAGCTTAGTCAAGATTTCCTTCTCGAAACCTAAATTATTCATTGTTGACAAGTGGACTGCCTCAGCAACACTGGCTAGCACCTCCTGGAAATGAGGGCTTGTACTGGAAAGGGGTCAGCATTGCCCAGGTTACTCTTTCCAGGGGAAAGGACTGATCTGATTATCCCCTCATCCAAGGAGGTACCACATGGACACTGCTTCACAAGGCATGGGGGCTTCACCTGTGGTGCAGCTTGGGCAGTGAAAGGTCCCGGCTGATGGACACACATCGGTTCAGTTCCCAAATGATGGTGTCGGGGATCTGCTTTTCTTTTCCAATCATCCCGGTATCATCTTTGTTGGCCCTGTGTTCAGGCCACCTCTCTTTTCATGCGACACAAGCAGCTCCTGACTCACATCTTCCATGTAGTTCATAACAACTGAGGAACAGAAGGATCCTCTCCTTTGTAGAACTTGTATATCCAAGAAAGAGATTCTAATCCTTCTCTTCTTGAACTAATCATTACTGCTGGAGGAGTACAGTGTTTCAACTGGCAAGGACTCAGTTGTGCGCCTCCCGCCACTCCCTTGGGTGTCTTGCCTGTGTGTATTAGCAGGGAGGAGTCAGGCAGGGATAATTTTCTTTGGGCTCATAGCACAGGTTTCCACTGGAAAGAGAGATTCTAATGCCAGGGAAGAAAAAGGGACACCGGACCGAGAAATACAATGGCTGTCTACCTCAGTATTCACCTAGTCAGCCTGTCTTCCTTCCCCCAGTGGCTCTGTGGGAAGCAAGGGGAAGAAACGCTGGAGCTGGAGCAATGGTGAAAGCACCGCGGAAAGGAATACGCAGACACGTAGTGCGGGGGAAGCTGGAGCATGAGCCGAAGAGTGGGACGAGCAGGGAGTGAAAGCAGCAGGAGTGAAAGCAGGGCTGACGCCCCGAGGGAGGGGAGGCGCCTGCAGTGCTGACATCCCGCACCTCCGCTCCTCTCCTGCTCCAGAAATGAGGCTCCAGACTCACGGACTGCCAAGAAGGAAACTCACACAAACAATACTTTTGCTCCCAAATATTAATTGTAAAGCACAACTACTATCCAAATTTACACAGTTTATATTAATAAAAACAAGTAGATTATCCTTAAAATTGGTAAGCAAGATGTAAGTCACAGAGTAATGCTTCTGAGGAGTTTTAATACTGAAAATACTTTATGACTAACACATGGTGACATCTGTTCGAAAGAAACGAGCATTTGTAATTGTTAGAAATAAAAGATCTAAAGATGGTGTTGCTAACACACAACATGGTACACAACTGCTCACTTCTCCTGACTAAAGCTATTCCTATGCCTTCCTGTTATGGTTGATACATTGTGTCAACTTGGGGAATCTAGAGGTTTAGCTGAATGACTCAGGAAGAAGCTGGGGTGCTTACTTTGTGAACATCCTGAGCCTGTGGAAGAGGAGGGCTTGGAGATTGTGTGAGAGGTTCACGACCCCTGGGTGGGGGTAGGCTTTTTACAATGTAGGGGAGAAAAGGAGGCTGCTTGCAGCCATTCCTCCCTTTTGCTGGTTGTTTTTGCTGTGCTCTGCTGCCCTGAACAGTTTGCCCTCTGCCATGTGCCACTCTGCCTCAGAACCAACCAAATATGGCCTGAAACCTCCACAAACTGTAAGCTAAATAAACCTTTCCTTCCTTCATTTTGGGTGTTGGGTATTTTGTCTCAGCAATGAGAGAAAAGTAACCAAGACACTTCTGTAAAGATACACTCCTAAATACAAGAGACTGCGTCCTGTGGTGGCTCTGTGTTCCCAGGTTTATCCTACAGCGATCAAGTTTAAATCAGACAGCACTTGGAGGGGCACACGCCCAGGTATACTGTCGCTGTGAAGACAACATCGAGGAGAAAGGACAGTCAGGAAAAGACACAAAATAGCGAATTCAGTTCTCTTATAGGGGGGAGGGCTTTGCTGTCTGGGCTGTTCCACTCGCAACCACACATTACACTATGACCTATACCAGTGGTAGCACACTCAAATTGGACTGAAAACGGAGTGTTCTCTGTGAGATAAAATGAGAGCACCACTAAATGCAGGCTAGATTTGTTTTGGGCGAGGACATCTTCCTTTTTTAAAACTACACGGTATTTTCCCACAGCCTCTTTCCGTTTGGGAGTTCCCTTCTGAGGAGGGCAGGATGACCCCTCCAGGTGCGCTGGCAGGTGTGCTTCCTTCAGTCTATGATGTTCTTTCCCAAAACTTACTTTCAAATGCAAAAACAGACCACAGCTTTTGTTCACATCATAGTTAGAAATCATTGCTGTTATGGTTTGGACTTTAAATGTCCCCCAGAAGCTCATATGCTAAAGCCATTGCATTATTGGGAAGTGGTAGGAGTTTAGGAGGTGGGGCTTAGTGGGGAAAGTTAGGTCACTGCCCTCAGAGGAGATTTTACGGTCCCAGCTCCTTCCTCTCCCTCTTTGCTTCTTGGCCATTAAGAAATGAGGAGCTTTGTTCGGCCATGGTGTTGCTCAGCCTCACTACAGGTGTAAAGCAAGGAAGCCAGGGGACTGTGGACCCCATCCCTCTGAATCTACGAGCCAAATTATTTCCCTTTCTCCCTTTAAATTTTTATCTTAGGTATTTTGTCATAGAGGGGACATTAACATAGTTGTTCTATACATAAGTATTTGCTTCTAAGGACTGCTTTTTGAGAATGGAAGGTATTTCCACTTAGAGATGCACTCACACAAAATTTGATTTAGCAAAAATCTCAATTTATGTGATTCAAATTTTAGCTTAAATGTAGTAGAAGATTTAAACAACATCCCCAACGTCTGCCTCAACACACACACACACACACACACACACATACGCGTGTACACACACACACACATACGCGTGTACACACACATGCACACACATACCACATACCTCGCATCTTGACATGGATTTTAAGAAAATACCAGCTGATATTATTTCTGCTACTGAATTGTTCTCATCAAGTTTTCAGGTACAGCATTTCTATGCTTTTATGACATCCTTCAGCTGCAGGTTAAACCAAGATTTCCTCTTTTTCAGCAGATTTTGCTAACATCTTTTTCATCATCATCAGGTAACAGATCCCAGTGATTGGCAGTCAATGGGCCAAGTATCACCTGTCTTACCCACGCTTTCTAGATCGTAGCAACATATAAAAGAACCAAGATTCAGTCACAATGGATAGTACAATCAACTTTGATTGGCCTCTGGGTAGAAGCCCATGGTATGAATAATTTAACTGGCAAATATCCTAGGTCATTGATACTTATCATAGTTCCTTCTGCCACTGGTAAGTCAAAAAGCTCATAAAATAATACAAGTATGTTTTAAAATATCTGACTCAGTGGGGGCATACCATGTGTTCCCAAATGGCAACGTGTTCCTCCTTCTAATGATCTTTATGCAACGTGACTTTGGTGCCCATTAAGTGTTGGTCTAGGCCCTTCCCTTCAACTTAGAGCAGTGTGCTATCTTAATACACAAAATATGTGATTTCTAAGCCTAAATCAAAATGCAGCTTGCACTTCTTCCTTTCTTTTGGGAAGTTTGCTCTTGGAAGCAGCTGCCATCTTGTAAGGAAGCTCAAAGAAGTCCTTACCGTGAAGCCATATGCAGCAACCTGGCTTGGGCTCCAGCCAACAGATGGCATCAATTACCAGGCAACTGACTGCAGACACTTCCCCATTATTTCAGTCCAAACCAACCACCCCCAGATTTTGAGCTCTTCATAGTAAGAACACAGGAATTATGAAATCGAGCAAGGCATCCTTGGCATCTTCAAATTCCTTACTTACAAAGTCAGTGAACAAAACAAAATGACTGTTTTATATCACCATGTTGTGTGGTGGTTTGTTACGTAGCAATAGTAACTAGAACATACACACACACAAAAAGGCAGGCAGATTTCACCACATTCCCCATTTAAAAATGTCCCTGTTCACCTCTACATACTGCATGGGCAATTTGTGATAATGAATTGTTCTGAGAAGATTTAGCTTTTCTTCCAAACTTTATTAGCTCACCAATTCACATCCTTTTTAAGGAATGAAAAAATGTTAATTTTAAGGCTTCTGAAAAACTCATATGAAACCCATCTTTTCAGCTATTGCTGGACCATAAACAACATACACTTATAAGAAATATAACTAAAAATGCAACTGAGAAGTGGCAGGTAATGTTGTAACAGATGGGGGCTGGGGATATAGCTCAGTGGAATAAGCGCCTGCCTAGCAAGCGCAGGGTCCTGAGTTCGATCCCCAGTACCTCCAAAAAAAAAAAAAAGATGTAACAGATGTGTTAACAGTGAGAATAAGCAATGATTTTAGACACTGTCAGGACACAGAAAACACATTTCTGTCAGATATGAATAAATTTCTATCAATAAAATGTTCAGAGTGAAAAGTAAATTTATCATTACTATTGATAGAAAGGAGACCCACACAGAACCAGACCAGACCTTCTGACGTGAGAGAAGTCTTTAATGGGGGGGAAAGCAGCACAGTGGGATGCACAGTGGACCAGGGCAGCCCCAAGCTGAGCAAAGCATGGAGTTTTTAAGCTCTTTTTCACCGAAGGTGTCCGTGGGCCAGAACAGCCTGAGCAGAGTGGGTTGTTTGTGGGTCAGAACAACCTGAGTAGGGTGGGTTGTTAGTCCTGCCAAAGTGGATGAGGGTGGGGTTGGCTCTTGTGGCCGAGGGAAACTGAAGTGGAGCAGGCACGGGAAGGAGAGAGTCTGTAATCAATCCCCTGTGTGCGGGGGGCGGGGCTGGCTGCCTTGTGACTTATCAACTGTTATCTCAGATTTCTAAATATATCAAGTTTATGTCAATATTATCACTGACAGCACTGTGCAAAAGTAGGATACTTAAGGTTTGGGCAGCTGGACAAATTTGGAACTGGAAACATCTCCATTACTGGCTTTATGACTTTGAAAATGCTACTTCACTGTGTTCAGTCCTAGTTTCTTTGTGCACTAAGAAAAGAAAGATAAAAGTACTTACTTTGATACTCTGTTGTCAAATGGATTATTTGAAATTTTGAGTTAGAAATCGGAAATACAAATAGGTATAAACTTTTTGGAGCTGTATTGAAATACATTTACCAAGGGGAATTATATAAACTCTAATAAGTTGAACAAAATATCAAGGATCCCATAATTACTTGTTCTCAGAGTAACAACAATTTGTTCTAAGTTGATGGCAGGTGGAAATTTATGTCACGTACCCAAACATAGAAACAAATCCATTTATGTTTCTAGAAGAGGAAGCCCAAGTGGGTTAAAGTCAGTTTTATAAAACTTAAAATGCTTGGATTATAGATTAGGCTGACTTTATTTGAAGAATATTTAACAGATATTCTGGTAAAAATATAAGACAAAACAAAATAGAAGAAGAGGAGAAATTTCAGTTCCAGTGTGCTCCACAAAAAGAGGCTATATTCTGCTTACATACATGGAACTATTTATTTTATTATCTAATATACATATAAAGCTGTTATCTCCATGCACAAACGCCCTCACACTCAAACTGTAGCCCTAGTGTGGGGGCGCAAGCTGTGGAAGTCTCTCCCTGCTATCTGGCAGAGAGCATGAGGACAGAGCACCCTCATCAGAGGCTGAGTTTCCATGAGCACAGGCATGCCACCACAGGGTTGCGGTGGGCACGGAGGCAGTGGGAGTGGCAGCTTCTGGCCTCTAAGCTCCCGTGGGCAGAGGCGCAGGAGATGCCACAGGCCACAGCCCTGGCGGAGACACTGTAGCACAGGGACTTTAGGAGACCATAGGACTCAGAAGTAGATCCTTACAGCATTTACTATAGCCAAGTGTGTATCAGAAACCCAAAGAAAAGCCAACTAATGCAGTGAGTTATGTGGAAAATAAATTATTTAAAAAATCAATAGATGGTTTGGACTGATGAAAATGACCTGAATCACTTAGACAACAGTTTTAACACATACACACACCCACATACACAGAATACCTTTTTAGAAAATAAGAAGAAATTGATGTTTAAAATTTTTGCATTAGACATTTAGTTCACATGTTAATTTATAATACTTTACTTCTAATAAATGTTTCTCAATACCCCCTCATATGTGTATATGTATATATATAAATATATATGCATATATGCACACATAAACACACATACATGCATCACATGCCTGTATAAAACAAGAAAACTAATATTGTCATCTGATTGGTAGCATTATTCAGTTGAATGATAATCATTGTTAATTTTAATGATGAGGCATCTAATGTGGCATTTTATACTTCTGTATACCAAGTAAATACTTGGCTTATGGAACCCTCTTTAAAATCAGATTGAGAGTACTATCAATGCTAAATGGCTTTTATTGAGAAACCTAGGTCCCTCTGTTGGCATTGTTTAATCATTAGAATCTTAACCTTATGGGTCAAGCTAAGAGGAAATAATTCCTTTATCCTTATCATGCCTGTGGTACTTTTCTGTATTATTCACACAATACCTGTGTTCAGCTTTCTTTTTCTAGAAACATTTTTGAGAACATTTTCCAATTTCCTTCCTCTTAGCCACTTCTGTATAATTAAGGACTCTCTGAGACTCTTACATATAATTTTTACATACTTAGGGACCAGTATAGTGCCTTGGCTACTTTAAAATAGATGAAATATTTGGAATAAGTATATAAATGTTCTAATTTTCTATTCATGAGTTAAGGAATCCTTAACAATATGAAGTGATTTTTCCATCAAAGAATAATTAGCAGTGGCCTAGGAATGTGGACACTGGGTCCTACTCTTAACTAGGTGAGGATCTTGGTCTTAATTTTCATGACTTTTAAGTTTCCTCTATAAAACAGGAGACGATAAACAACAAGCATGCCTATTTCATTCTGGAGGAATGCTAATTTTTATCTGTGTCTTTATTCTTTTCAGATCTACTGTGGTCACATTAAGGATGATGGTCTGTCACAGGGTTTCTTTCATGGAGGTACCAGGTAGGCTTAATAAGTAATAGGTATTTTTTTGTTACTCCAAGGGCTGAGTTGAAAATAGTATTATAAGAAATAGTGTCATAACTCTGATTGGGGGAGCTGGCTGTGGTTATGTTGGGCACATCTGAGTACTTTCTTGAAGTGAAAAATAAAAAAAATTTTGAGTCTCACTTCTATAAAGCTTCCTATTACATTCTTTAAAATTTTTATATGCATTTTTTATACTCAATTTGGGACCAGAATTAATTTGAAGACCGGTATGAAATATTGAAGTACACATACTGGGCTCAGTTGTGCTCCCTCAAGTTCAAATGTTGGAGTTGTAACTCAGAAATGCCTGGGAATGTGACTTTATTTGGAAGTGAGGTAAAAATCTAAGACAAAGGTAAGTTAGACTGAGCTCACTAGAATGAGCCCTCATCCGTGGACCTGGAGTCCTCATAAAACAAGGACAGTTGGACACAGATACATCAAAGCCACGTGAAGATGGTCATCTACAAGGTAAGAGGAGAGGCTGGGGAGACATCGACCTTGCAGACATGTTGATCTCAAACTTGTACATTGGAGAGCTCTGAGGAAATAGATTTTTGTTGACATTATCTAGTCTGCTGCAATTTGCCATCACAGCCTGGACTAATATGATACATACTGAATCTCAAAGATTTAACAGGTAGACAAGACTCTTTAGTTAGAATTTAAACAAGATTATGGAAGCCAAATACCAAATTTCCTCAGTTTTCTTTTCAACAAAATGTCTCCATTTAAAGAGTCATATTGCAGCTGCATGTGACAACTAGTGCTTGGAATCCTGGCATGGAGGCTGACACAAGAGGATATCAGGGTCAAGCCCAGCCCAGGCAGTCTGGCCATGTGGGATACCCTAGGTTAGCTAGGATACTTGTACTACTACTACCTGTTGGTTTATTGAAAGGAACTGTTAATGCGTAATTGTTTGATCAGTCTTGCATGCCTGCGTCTGGTTATCTGTGCAATCATTTTGAAGATGACATTATGTAATATAACAACCATTGTTAATATTCTATCACCGTGTTTTGAAATTATGTACCATTTTTATTGTTCTCTATGCTGTTTTATGCATTTGTTTTTGTTATTTTGGGTTTTTTAAAATAAAAACCAAAATTTATATGTGTATAGAAGGATAGCTGGCATAGGTGTATTGCTGATGTCTGTGGTTTATTGAAAGGAATAGTCAATGCTTAAAATTTTCTTTTTTCTTGACTAATTTTGCACACTTGTATATGGTAATCAGAATGACTGATCTGAAAACAGTATGCAGTATAAGAACCTTTGTTGAACTCCTGCTATCTTGTATGGTGAAGCTCTGCATCTTTTCCAATGCTTTATTAAAATTACTTGATACTGTCTTTGATTGTTTGATCAGTGTTACATTCTTATATCTGGTGGAGTGAACAACTTCGTTGAAGATAACTGTATGTAATGTAGCAACCATTGCTAATTCCTATCATTTTGTTTTGAGGTCATGTATCATTTTTGTTGTTTTTGAGTTGTTTTGATTTTGTCTTCATTGTTGTTTTGTTAGTTTTTTTAATTTTTAAAACAAAACAAAACCACGAAAAAATTAAAAAGGGAGGCTGGGGATGTAGCTAAGTACAAACACCCTTGATATCAATCCCCAGTATCACTCACACACTCACACACACGCAGACACACACACAGAATCAGGTTTCATTTTGCCAGAGTTCATAAATCAGCAGGTTGACATCATATAATTAATGCCGTTATGATTTCTGCCATGAACACTGAATGCCAAAACTCATGCTCTGAAATATTGAAAAAGAAAGTATGTCTTGATGGTTGCTAACACAAAATACAATGATATCCATATTTAAATCTCTAAGGTGCTGATTAAACAGATCAGAGTAACTTTCCCTATGGAAATTTGTTGTTAGCCCCAAATGAGCTGGTTAAAATAAAGCATCAATTCACTGTAAAGAATACTTTGGGCAAAATGGCGCTGATACGCTGCTCCTTGTGTATACTGTGGCATTTTTATCATTACTGATCATTGCTACACAATGAAACAATTGCTATCTTTTTATGGTAAACACATAAAACATCGGTATGTTTTACCAGTGTTTTATATAATTCCTTCCTTTTCTTACAAAGTTAATAATGTTATCATGTAATCAAAACTCATGTCCACACAAAAAGCTGCAAACAAATATTCATAACAGATTCTTTCAAACGCAGCAGATTACTTACATTTAATAAAACCTAGAAGCAAATAAGGTACCCTTCAATTATGAATGGACAAATTGATACATTGATATTTATTAAATACTACTTAGTAATGACCAGTATATTATCAAACTGTCAAAGGATATAGATTAAACTTAAATATTTCTTTCTAAGTGAAAGAAGCCAGTGTGAAAAGATTATTTATTTATCTCTCCAATTTTATGACATTTTGAAAAAGGCAAAACTATAGAGAAAATATAAAGTTAGTGATAGTGAGTGTCAAAGTGAAGGAAAAAAGATTTTAAAAGTTAAGTGCAAGGAATTTTTAGGACAGTGAATTAATTTATTTGATACTGCAGTAATGAGTACATAAATTACGACACAACCAGACTGTACCCGAGCAATTGAGTAAATGGGTGGCAGAGGGTATGAGGCACACTTCCTGGTTTTGTGAACTTGCAGACAAGTAGAGATACAGTAATTCGTGTAGTAATAGATTAGAGTTTGATATACCATTATTACAGTATTACTTCATGTTTCTTTTAGTATAGACACAAAACCACATGCACAAAATGGTATAGACATAATTTTTTTACATGTAGAAAAATGTGTAGATATGTATATATGTTAGTTACTGTACAGACATATTTCCTTGCTCTGTCAATGGAAAGATTCTAAAAGAAACATCCCAGTAGTGTTACGCATACCCAGTGTCCATATTTCCAATGTCTTTCTCCAGCACAACCAAAGATAATCCTTGGACCTAAGTAAGTAATATTCAAGACTAATCTGGAACATCTTATAGTCATGGAAATTAAGACATGTTCAAAATAAATGAATAAATAAACCCACAATTTAGAGAGATGTCAAAGGTACACAGGGACCAACTAAAAATGTCTCAACGGCCAAAGCTAGAACAATGTGAGAAGCAAAATTAATTCAGGAGTGCTGGATTAGAACCCAAAGTATAAAGTACATGTCCATGAGCCCATACTGGCATGAATAAATAATTGTATACACATACATAGAAAGAAGAGATGAATTTCCAATGTCCTATGTACATATCCTTCCCTCAAAGAAGTAGTGCGCAATTTCCCACTCCTGAAGAATGGGCTGTGCTCAGTGACTGCTTTCCAAGATGATCATACAGGAAGGAAGGAGGCGTAACTTTGCAGGGTGAAAGGTGGCCGACACTCCCTAAGTAGGTGACCAAGGAAGTCCAACAAGAGTGAAGTCATGTTGACAGCATGTACTTTTGAGAGTATGTAATGAGAACGGGATGTTGCAAAAACAGTCACTCAGGTTTGCATCATGATAAAAAAAAATGCACCAATTTGAAAACAGTGCAAAAAATATGTAGTAGTGCTCTTTAAAACTGTCAAGATCACCAAAAACAAGGGAAGTCTGGGCTTCCCATGGCTTTCACTTGACTACAGAGGAAACTGACGCCATCTATTGTTTGATATTTCACTGGCTGCTCTGCGCTTTCAGTACGTGAGTCAACAGTGCAAAGAAATTAAGCAGCCTGGATAGGCACTTTCATGCATAAAGAATGGAAAACTGTGACTCACTTTCTCTCTAGTAATAAACATCTTGTGAGAAAATAAGGAACATTCAGGAAGCCACAATATTCATGACAGACGAAATAATAAAATGCTTGTGTTTGCAGAGCAATGGAGATGTCCTGCTGGCCTTGTTAAGATGCTAGTCCAGATGTCTGTGCAATGGAAACCTTCTGTGTCACAAGATGGCATCTCTACTGACTTGATAATTTGAGAGTAGTTTTTGGCTTTCACTGAAGCACGAAGATACTATGCCTCCATGGCTCAAGAAAATAAAAGGAAATGCTTTCTTACAATGGGCAAATCATCTTTTTGTCACTGTTATCAGAAATCTATGGACACTGCTTACAGCAAAGGGTAATAAAGTTATCTATCAGAGAGATTTCTCTTACACCATGACTTTATATCGGTGGGCTTAAAAGAGATGGACAACATGTTAACACTTGTCTTAAATGCACTCTATTGTTTTTATATTGCAAGCATTTGGCAACAGTGAAATGAAATGTATCTTCTGCAATGATAACCTCTACACTGAACTTTCCTTGAGATAAATGACCTCCAAATTGGTATATTTCACATAAGCAATGAAAATAGAGTGTTTACTGGGTTTCATTTTCAATACTATATAGTTTTGGGCTGTGGGTAATACTATTCATAGATTAAATATAAATACTGAAGTCTTCCCTGTAATCATCATGGTAAGAACTGCTCTTCAGTATTGAATTTTCCTTGTGGGACATTTGGGATTACCAGAGACAACACCTGTCATTGATAAGTACCTTCCTGTGCTGGATGTACTTTTCACATACTGATTTATTTAACTCTAATCTTGTGTGGTAGTTACAGATGTGGTTCTCACTTTATAGAAGGTGAAATTAAGGCTTCAGATGACTAGACCACTTATGTGACTTCGTGAATGGAATAGGAGGTGCCTCATTCTCAGGCTCTATCCTTGTGTGAAAGGTTTTTGCAAAGATATGCCTCTATTTTTAATCAATGAAAATAATTTTAGATCCATAGCCTGACAGTTACCATTTGAGAAGACAGTCATGTTTGTAGCTATGAATTGAATGTATACCTGCAAAAAAATAAGTACCGGAAATTTAATCCCCAATTAAACTGTGTTGGGAAGAGGGACCTAATGAGGACTGTTTTGGTTCTGAGGACTCCACTCTCATGAACAAATTAATGTTGTTATAGAAGAGCTCAGGCTGTGCATTCAGTCTCTTGGTCTCTCTTTCTGCTCTTTGCCCCGCTGGCACAGGGCAGCTCAGCAGGAAGGCCTCCCTTGCAGATGCGGCTACTCAGGTTTTGACTTCTCAGCCTCCAGAACCATGAGCCAATACATTTATGTTTACTGTAATTTATAATAGTGTCAGGTATTCTTCTACAATGGCAAAAGTAGATTCATACAGAAGAAAAACTTATCTTGCATCTCACTTTGATTTAATTTCAGATTTTTAGTAGTGAATCTTTAAAGACATAATCTTGTAAACAGATAATGCTGTCTGTTTTTGTTTCCCAGAACTGCCATAATAAAGTCCCACTGCCGGGTGTGCTCATACGTGCCTGTAATCCCAGCACTCGGGAAGCTGAGGCAGGAGGATCGCTGTGAGTTCATGAGTTCCAGATATACCTGGACTACATCAGCAAGTTCAAGGTTAATCTGCACTATGTTGTGAGACCCTGTCTCAAAACACACAAACAAACAAACCCTAAATAAACAAAATACCACTGAGCGGGTAGCTTAAAACAAAAGGAACTTTGCCTCACAGCTTTGAAGAACAGAAATCTGAAGTCAGGGTGTTGACCCGGTCAGGTCCCTTCTGAATGGACTAGGGAAAGAAATTCTTTCTTTTTCTAGCTTTTCGTGATTGGTGGTAATCACTGGTGTTCTCTGAACTATAGGCATATTCACTGCACTCTGCCTCTGCTGGCACATAGCCCTCTCCAAGTATGTGCTCTTCGTCTCTACTTCGCCTTCTGTAAGAACACCGGGCCTCTTCTTAATTTGATTACACCCACCAAGGTCCTCCTTCCAATCCAGTCACACTGGAGGCTCTGGGTAGGTGGGGCTTTAGGGAGGGATATTATTTGAGAATTGGGCACTTAAACACTAGGCTTTTCAGAAATTCTGGGATCAAATAAGAGCTAAAGGCCCGGGATCCAGTTTTTCTTGCCCTCATGAATGCTAGGACAGCCCTGAAGGCCACATGTGAGTGCAGCTGGAGTCTCTGGGGACAAACGTTTGCAAACCAAACCCCATCCCTGATACAAATGAAAGCATTACGAGCAGCATCCATCAGCATTATCACAAAATGCCGCTGCTCATGTAGGGCTGTTAAGAGTTCTTAAATAGCCTGGATTATTTGAGACAGAGTTGGCAGACACGGATAACTGCTCATTAAGAAAAGTCTACATCTGAGATTATAAATTTGTACTTTTAAATAAGAATAAAGTTGGTTAATATCTATTTTGATGGTAGTCATTTTGAAAAAAATTGTTGAAATTTAAGATATTTCAGTTTAAGCACTCGGGGGTTTTTAACAATTGCCACTATATTGAAGTAACAAAAGATTAAGGTGAAGGGTATGCTATTACCCTGAATTATCACCATTTATTATAGATATAAGTAAAAACATCATATTGTATTTCATAAATATATGTAACTATTATGTGTCAATATAAACAATAAAATAAAAACTGAAACAATTGTATCATTCTGTTTGCCAACAAATTGCTGGCTTGCAACATATAGTTCTACATAAAAACGTGAAGGAGCTAGGGGACTTCTGTTCACATTTAGGACCTGATAAAGGATCATCAACAAGAAAACCATATCTGTTGCTCAATTTCATTTAATTCTGCATTTGATTCAAAGAAATATTTGGTATTGCCACATCCCTTGTTATTCTCTTTAACTATGATTTTTGCAGCCTGGACAATTTCCTAAATGTAACTCAAAGCTGCATGGCACCTGGCAATTAGAAGCCTGATGGTTAACACAAATTCCAGAGATGCCATGGTAATAGTTGTCTATTTATAAATGCTTCCACTTCCTGCATCTGCATATTGGAGGGTTGGATGTTGTAGTTTAGATGTATTTCTTCAGGGCACAGTAAACTCATCTACACTAAGTTCTGCAACATAATAGGGGTTCTGTTCTCGCCTCTTCCTTTTATATTTTGGGTCCTGCAGATATCTCTTTCATTATCAAGAGCTCAATAGATCAATACACAAACTTCATTTCAAACATTGATCTTTAAACTCCCTTTTCTGCTATTATCTCTCCGATGAATAACAGCCAGGTGGAGGTTAATAGGTAGGACTCAACCTTCCCTATTTTGATATGAATTCTTGGGTCCAGAGGAGACATGCTAAATCTCTCTTTTTGTGTGGTACTGGGGATCGAACTCAGGACCCTGCGCTTGCCAGGCAAGCGCTTATTCCGCTGGAAAGATGCCAGTAAGCTCCAAGCAATAGATAGGGACCTCCCTTCACTTCTGTTATTTGCTTATTAATAATAGGCAACAGAACATCCGCCAAGGTCAGTGATACAGATATTTATATCCTCTTTTTCCTTCTGACCTCCCCTTGGATTCCCCAGATACTACATATGTGTTATCTTGACAGTTGGCAGAAATGGCCTGGATTATTTGGGACAGAGTTGGCTGACTAGTATAATTGTTCACTAAGAAAAGTCTACATCTGAGATTATGAATTTGTATTTTTAAAGAGGGACACACTGTCCCTGGGTTATATCATTTCCTTAGAGGACAAACAAACAATTATTCATCTTATATTAATATGTGCAAGGAGATAAAAAGAGGCAAATCAGTGTTATCCTTGGGGGTCAAGACTCTGGAGCTTGGGTTGGAACCCAAGGCTGCCAATAAATGATCTGGCTTCTGGACTGTGTTCCATGCCAAGGGGTGAGGGCCTGAATAGTACCAGTATGCAGACACATGAACAAGTTAGAGTGACCCCCAGCTACTGTAATAGATAAATCCATAGATCCTGTGCTTTCTCCAGAAGAACTACAGTTCTAGCTCATAAGAAGTCCATAGCACATATTCTAACTAAAACTCATTGCTTATTCAATAGATCAGGGGCTCACTGTATGTGGCTTCACCACCTCCAGCACAGTAGGCCAGGTGATGATGTTTGTTTGTTTATTTATTTATTTATTTATTTATTTATTTATTTATTGTCTTTTTGAAACAGGGTCTTGCTATGTAGTTTGGGCTGGCCTTGAACTCACTTTATTGCCCAGGTGGGCCTCGAACTCACAACGATCCTCCTGCGTCAGCCTCCCAACTGCTGGTATTATAGGCGTGTGCTACCATACCCAGCTCAGGTGATGGTGTTTAAACTCAGTCTTGCACAGGGAAGGTCTTCATGCCTCATAACTGGTTAATGAAACATATTATTTCCGTGCTCATCCCATTGGTCAGACTCAGTCACATGGCCACATTCAAGTCCATGATTGGCTAGAAAATAGTCAGGCAACCAAGAAATAGAAGTGGTGGTGGCCAGCTACCTTCTTTCACAAGACTTATGTAAGGTATGTCATTGAAACAGATAGATCGATAACATGCATGTAGCATTCATAATAACAGATACTTTAAACATTAGATTTCAAAGCTTTTCCTAACATTTGTGGTGTAAACCTTTGAATGTACAAGAGAATCAAAGAAATCTAATACTAAAATTTTCCAATGTCTGACCCCAAGCTTCTCCATTCACATTTCATTCTATTTTTTTTGATTTAAAAAAAAATAAAAGTACAAAAACATATTGACAAACAGACACCAATTAGCATAAAAAATAGTACAATCACAACTAATCTATAGACAAGGTGATATGGTCTCAACAGTGGTTATTGCTTTATCCATTGATATCTTCGAAGTGTAAATATATGAACCCATATACAGACATGCAAATTTAGTCAGACAATTAATCCTCTC
>PVLD010004195.1:0-57595 GCA_004027595.1 Dinomys branickii | reverse complement strand
GCAACAACAACAACAAAAAACACCAATAGTTGCTGCTTTACATATTGATTTCTTCGAAGTGTGTGTTCATTTCATTCTATTTGTGCCATCACATTTCTGTGTGTCTGTCCATCCTGCTGTCCATGCATCAGCCCACTTCATTCATCCAAAGGAAGGCATTTTGGTACATCTCCCCACCCAATACTTCAGCATTCACACCATCAGTTAGAGTTCAATACTTGCTTGTATTTGTTTCTTTTGGGACAATTATCACATGAAAACCAATGTACAAAGCTTAAGTGTGGCATTCAGTGTAATGTGTTAGATGCACGCACCAGGGGAACCGCATGCACACTAATGACCAGAACAGTGCTGCTACCTTAGAAAGCTCCTGTTTGACTTTTCACAACCTCCAACCCCCTCCTGCTATTCCACCCGTCATGCACTATTCTAATTATTTCCAACTCTAATTACTTTTATTTGTTCTTTAACTTAATAAAAATAATGGTTTGTGTAAGGTTTCTTTCATGTAACGCAATGTTTTCAAGAGTTACTCATGCTGTGTGTGTCCGTAGTTTGTTCCTTTTCATTGATAAATGCTATTCTAATATACAAGTCTATCATATGCCCCATATCTGCTTGTGGCTATTACTAAAAACTGTCATAACACAAGTACTTTTGTGGTCTTATGTCTTTCAGTGTATTTGGTTTTATTTTAATTTTCCATACTGAGGATTGAAGCGAGGGATATTAGTCTGAGCTGCATCCCCAGCCTTTTTCTATTTTTTATTTTGAGACAGAATCTTCCTACCATACTAAGTTGCCCAGGCTGGACTCAAACTGGACATCAACTACCTCAACCTCTCAGAGTACTGGGATCACACATACATGAGTGTGGTGTGAGTATAGTCTCGAGTGACTAAGAGTAAAATCAGTGGATTAAAGGTAGGGGTTTACTTAGTCTTAGGAGAGACCATACAGAAATATTCCTTTGAAAAATAAAGGAAGAGGTTATAAGCAAAAGAATATCCTTGAAGATAGGAATTTCTACCCCCAGCTGTGAAAAGTGTAAACTTCCATAAGGCACAAAAGTAATAGACACCAAGCCCTGTCTGGAACCAACATCAAAAAGGTGGGGAATCTTTGTATTTATAAAAGTCCACAGAAAATTCTTAAGTGTAATCGATGTGAATGGCAGTGACTCTGGCTCTCAATGAACTTAACGCTAAGAGGAGATTTTATTTATCCACAGGTGATTTGGATCTAGATGTCCCCTCAAAGCCACATAGGCTCCCAGGTGGGGCTACCTGGAGCTGGTTGAATCTAGGACCTGTGAGAATGGGGTTAAGGACGTATGATACTAAATTAGTCCTCTGGCTAGAATTAGCATAGTTCTACATGTGGCTGAGTGGATTTGTTGGAGACAGAAACCCTGCCCTGGCTGTGGGTGGTACCACCCAAAAGGCTTGCAGCCGGGGTGGGATACAAGGGGAAAGCAGGCTTTCCAGGTGCTGCTGCCCCCTGCCAGTCCTGCCATGGACTCCTCTGTTGTGCCGTGCTGCCTGGGAGCCAGCCACCTACAGACTGCAACCTTCACAGATTCAGCTGAAATAAACCTTTCCTCCTTTAGCTCTGTGTGTTGGGCATTTTGTCTCAGTGATGAGAGGACTCTGAGTAGCCTCATAGATTAACATAGTGCTGCATTCACAGAACATGGGCAAGAAGTATTTGTTGAACTGAGAAGCTACACATTGTATCTTAAATATTAAATATGCTTATTTCCCCCTAAAGAATATGTCAGATATTAGTTGAGGAGATCTAAACTTTTGTTTATGGAGGCATATGGTCGAGTTGAATAAACTGTCATGTCACTTAAGTCTTATATTCTACATATGCTTTCTGTTAATATTTTTAGGGTTAATAATATACAACTAACAACTAAGGTAATACTCATGCTAATTCCCCATAGAACCTGGCAGAATGTCTTGCAGGTGTTTAAAAATGACCTTTCTAGTGAGTAAACAAATACAATAAAAAGAGTGATTCTGATGACCACTACTGCAGCATCAGAAAAATGCACACAAATTTTGAGGATGGACAGCTCTTCTAGAACAGTAGCCTGAATTTTAATTCAAAGATAATAAATCATAAAAATGAAAAGATCTGTTACTCGTTACATTCACCACTTTGAGTCTAAATACCATGAAGAAATGCCAGTGTCTAACCAAATTAAAAGTCTATTAGTTTAACATTTAATTCAACTCCAGAGAGTCAGTTGTATGTCTTTATAAACAAAATGTCCTAAATTTCCCATGATCAGGTCCACCTTACATTTCAGATTAGGGGACATGTGTACAGAATGCAAGAAGGTGTTCATTCTTTTCCTGGCTAGACCTGGATCTAGGGTGAAGAAACCACCGTGAAATCACAGGTCCTCAGATTCTATCTGCCCATTTCCCTATTTCTCAATCCCGAGGATTCTTTTGATTCCATTTATCACACCGAATTACCTCAGTAATCTAAAAATCATGATACAGTGTTGACATTTATTTATATCCTGTTTCTTAGAAAAACTAGCTCTAGAACTATAAGGCCACATTCACACACTATCATTTAGCTTTCCAGAGATAGTCCAGATCATGTTTAGAGGACTATGAGTAAGAAAACTGAAGCTGTTTATATAGAATGATCTCATAGAGTTGAGACCCAGGCAGACCTCAATATTTTCCCTTTCACACCCAACATATGTTTGTTGAATGAATAAATAGACAAATTAATGAATTGTATCAAGTAGAAGGTGCATGCTTTATGGCAACAGCAGACCTATATTCTGAAGCATTTACTAATTGGACAATATTCAATCAGTCTTGTTTTCCTCACTTAGAAAAGGAAACTAATAATTGCCTCCCAGGATGGTTCTAAAGAGATGATGAGATGATTTATAGCAAAATGATTTGTGAGCAGCAAAACTCCATACAAACATTAGTTGTTATTAACCTGATGAATAATGATCCACAGATTAGCAACCAGAAAGCTTTCCTGGATCCCAAACTAAGATTCTCCACTGTATTTGTTTGACAGTGTTTTAAGGGGCCTGTCTGAGGCTGATCATTGCTTTTCAGAAGGCAGCTGTGCTTGGCCTAATGTCTGCGTGGCATGAGGGAAAAAGTAAGCTCAGAAACTCTAATCTCACAATGTCTGGCAATGTCTGGCTTGATCTGTACATCAGATATTTTTGTAAATGTTGAATCAAAATCCAGACAGATTTTCTGGGAAGTAACTCAGAGGGTTTTTGGTAAGTCCGAAGTTTTCATTCTTGAACACAAAACATTTTCTTAATCACACAGTCATCCATGAAATAGCAATCGTTTTCCTGGGAAAATCTTTCTTTGGAGAAATCACTGTTAGAGGCTCAGGCCTACTGAACGATATGAATGATTATGTGCTGAGTTTTGCACAGCGTTTTCTCCGAACTGTGCCGTCGTATATTGAAGAGCCCTTAGACTAAGGTTAGTTTGCCCAGAGCAATTAGAGTGGAGTAGATCATTGCAGTAAAGAAACTGTTTTGTCATTGCAACATATCATAACAGGTTTGGGATTTTACTGCTCAGTTCAGTGTAATTTCATCTTTTTATTGCATAAGTGTAAAGTATACACACGATGTTTTAATACAGTTATCTATGCATTCATAGTGAAGTGATTGCTATATTTAAGCAAATTAACATACTGATTATTACATCTGGTTTCGTTTTCTTTGCCTATTTTTAGTAAAAGTACCTGAAATCTACTATCTTGGCAAGTTACCAGTATATAATGCATTATTATCAACTACAGCCCTTGTGTTGTACATTAGCTCTCTAGATGTATTCATCCTATATAATGATAATTTTATATCTTTTGACCTGCACTGCCCCTTTCAGCTTAACCTCCCTGGATATGAAGTCTTAAGCATACTTCACATATAGAAATAGTTGCAAACTAAACTCTTTAGTGGTAAGGAACATGCTTAATATTCTATAAGGTGCAATATTAATAGAATATGGTGACATGATAATATCATCCTGAGATGATTCTATAGGAATCACAGGGAATTAATCAAAATGCTAAGATAAATATATATTCATATGTCCCCAAAAAAAGACTTCCTCAGTTTCCCTGGCACTCCCTGGTCTTGACTCTCCTGTCTCTGGCAGTTTTTGTGGACTCAGTTTGTACGAAGCAGAATCCCTGATCTCTCACAGGACTCTTGTGTTGACTGTGTTCTATTGTGCCCATGGATTTAGCCTGCTCCATTTTCCACTGGAAAGCAACGCTGCACTCTGCACATTTGCCTACTGAATCTCCTTTCCTTGACCTTGCAAGTCCTTGTGGCTGTTATACAAGTGCTTCCTACTTTAAAAATTCTAAAACATAGTATTCGCTTGCTGACTCCTTTTTAAAAGCACTGTCTGTAATTGCACACAGCCTGCCCCAGCACTCTGGTTCTGCACAGCATTTCATAGAAGGAGAGAACACAAGATAGCACCCGCTAATCCACTTTTCATCAAAGAGATTTAGGCTCACAGTGGAGCTGTTCCTTATGCTTGAGGTTGATGCGCATGTGCAGAGCCACTTACTCAGCAGCTTCTTAGAGCTTCTCAGAGTGGGCTGCTGTCTTCCTCCCTGTTTCTTTGCATCCTAGGCTGCAGTCTTCCCCTTTTAGCTCTTCCTTGAGGTTTTCTTGCCATTTGTTTGTGTGACAATTCGCCTGAGGATGCCTGAATTCTCTGGAGTCACCTTGACAGTGCAGATATTGCCCTGGCCAGTACTTAAGGCTTTTGCTTATGACAGTTTCCTTCGCCTGTCTTCTCCTAAAGAGAATCCACTACTGTGCTCCTCTTTTAGCCACACCAACTAACTCTGACTCTCTGAGAAGCCAGCTCCACAACTGCTTTCGTGCCCCTCTCCTTCCCGCTTGTCTCTGCTCCCAGGCTGGTTCAGCCTGCAGCACTTCAGGGATCCTCCCACACTGCCCCGGCCTTCTGCTGCCTTGTGCACAACGTAGCAATGCACTGTTTGCACCGAGTGATTGCAGACTCCATTGTTCAAGGCTGTGCATTAGATCAGTGGCTTTCAAGCCTAGCTAAGCATTCAAAATACAATGCAGGCCCATGCTTCAACCCGACTGAATTCATACCCCATGACTAAGGCTTTGCGTCAAATAATAATTATTCATGATGGCCCTAGTTTCTTTAATTCTTCAATGAACTCATAAATTATAGAGCATTTAAAATACTTGGCCCAACATCTGACACATAATAAGTATTCAGAAAATGCTAATTATTTCCCCTGCTCTTTATTTCTCTGTTACGAGTTTTAGAGCCTTTATTTATTTAAATGAATATTTTAACAGATTTATAGTGCCTACATTTCTTCATGTTGTCTGTTTATTACTTCTTCAGTCAAAGATTTTCACCCTCACTCTTGACCTTCAATTACTGCCTTTAAGACTCTTTAACATTTTGATATCAAATTTATTAGTTAGTCTGCATATTTCTCAAACTTCTATACAATCACATTTTTCTCCCTCCTACTCTTTATTCTACTTTTAGCTTTGATCCTTGCTTCTTTATTTTTCTGCTTTAATATTCTTTCAGAGAGCAGTGAAGTAGACCTTGAAATATCAAAGCCATTGACTTAATGTGTTTTATATTTTAATGTATTTAAATTATTTTTGTAGAGCATTATAGGAAGACCTCAGAACTTCCTGAAATTTGAGTTTCCTGTCTTGTCAAAACAGCCTACATAGGCGGAACAGGTGAAAGAGAATTTCAAAGCTGTAAGAGACCTTAACTATTACGAGTTTAGCAGCTTCATTTTGTGCATGAAGCAGCTAAGATGCATAGGTAAGAAGGATTATCCGACTTTACAAGGCCTATTAGTTTTATATTGCTTTTTGATAGGGGGAGAAGTAGCTTATGCAATTGTGACATGTAAGAGTTATACAATTGCTTTGATATCTGTCCATATGTAGTCCTCTAAAATGACAGAATAACAGCAATCACAAATTTAGTGAATTTAGTAAGTTTTCTTCTTCAGGCCCTGTTCACAGCAGCCAGTATTTTTCTGAAAGACCAAATGGATCAGGCAGTGGCCAGTAGAAAATTTCCCCTCGCAAGGTTGGAAAGTTCAGGTTTCTGAGAACTGTGTTGTAGCACCACTTGTCTCAAACTGGTACCTCCCCATAGATGATACTTTAAATGTACCAGTGGAAAAAATTTTTTTTACTTCCCCTTCCAGGGGGAGAAAGACAGTGTCCTTCCACAACCTGAGCAGGCCTGGATGTGACATCTTTCCTTCTGTCCTGTGATCTTTAAGCCTATTTTAAAAAATTCTTTGTAGTGGGACAAAAGAGATTTAAAGTCTAACCTTATTTATAAGAAACAAAAAGATAGCTTCAAAGTAAATGACCTAGGATAACTGAGATAATCCTGTACCCTCCACATCCAAAATAAGTGCATCATAGGAAAACAACAAAAATCGCAAGCCTACAAAATCTGCACCTAGAATTATAAAACCCATTCATAAAGGGGTGGTGGACAGCTGGAAGGGAGTGGGAACACAAAGGGCACCAGGGAGGAGGTATTCAGATCAATCCACCACAGGTGCTGGAAAATCGTTGCAGAAAAACCTGTGATATTTTCCAATGGTGGTAAAAATCTACACAGTGGTGTCAGGAAGAGTGTTATGGTTGATACATTGTGTTAACTTGGGGAGTCTAGAGGTTTGGCTGAGTGACTCAGCAGGAAGCCAGGGTGCTTACCTTGTACACATCCTGAGCCTGTGGAAGAGGAGGGCATGGAGATTGTGTGAGAGGTACACGCCCCCTGGGTGGGGGCAGCCTGTTTACAATGTAAGGGAAGGAGAGAGGCTGCTTGCAGCCTTTCCTCCCTTTGGCTGGTTATTTTTCCTGTGCTCTGCTGCCATGAACATTTGCCCTCTGCCATGTGCCACTCTGCCTCTGAGCCAGCCAAATATGGACTGAAACCTCCACAAACTGTAAGCTAAATAAACCTTTCTTTCTTCCATTTTGGGCATTGGGTATTTTGTCTCAGCAACGAGAGAAAAGTAACCAAGACAAAGAGCCTGCCTAATGAACAGCTGAGACCAAAGTTTCAGTTCTTTAGCAAGAAGGGAAGAAACAAAGGGCCACTGGCAGAGTGGACCTGACATTCCCTGGGAGGAAAGGGAAGAAGTAGCTTTCCATGTTGCAGGAGATGAAGGTGGTCAAGAGAATTTCTCTGCGGAGGCTGTGCTGCCTAGGACAGAGAGTACACTGATCATCTTGTGGGAGAGGCTGTTGCTTAGGGTACCCACTAAGGAGAAGAGGTGGATTGGGAAAGGTGCTTTGCAGGGAGGCTGTGCTTGTGGGTGCTGATAATGAACAATGGGAAAGAAGACAAGAAGGAGGCCACAACTGCTAAATCTGACCGTGCATGGCTGTGAGGAGGGGTGAGGAAAGCAGGACTGAATCATTCCTTCCAATGTGTGACAGTGGTGGGTGTGATTCCAATTCCTATGCTGGACCACGGAGAGTAGCAGCAGTACGCTGAATAGCAAAAGGACCTGGTCAAAGGCTGACCAACTAACCACCACAATGGACAGAAATGAGACCCACAGGCATCCGTAGGGTAAGAAAAGAGCCTTCAGCAACAGGTCAATGAGCCTGTGCACAATTATTTTGGTGACATTCAGGCATGGATGACACATTCCCCTACATCTAACACCACAAAAACTATATCTTCAAGTAAGATGACACTGACAACTTCTCTAACAACAGCAGAAGGAACGCTTGAAGAAAACTGGAAATTGACGTAAAGAAGAATCCCAGCCATGATGCAACATCCAGATGAAGTCATGGGTCAAAAATAATTTGTGCTGTTGCTCACTAAAGCATAGCAATAAAATCTCAGTAACACAAGAAGAGACACAGCCAGAACATGCCACCTTCCCAAGGACAACTCTGACAAGTCCCAGCAACACTATAGGGCTGCTCTCACTCATTGCTCTGTGTGCCTGAGGCTTTCCTGTGTGAGGATTTCTCTAACTCTTGTCCCTTCTCTTCTGCTGTATTTAAGCATGTAAATTTTAGACAGTACCAATATTATAGATAAAGAGTCCTCCAGAAAGGGGACAAGATTTTCACACTGTCATTCATCTGTTCACCATCCAGACTACCAAGCACACGTAGAAGCATCCTCTAATATCTCATCATGAAGTATCATGAAGACACCTCCACCTAGACCCCAAACCCAGTAGGGCCTTCATGCACCCCTGGCCTGCCGGCCTTCTTTGCTGGTACAACCCCAGGAGTACATTCTTCTACACTGCAGAGATCCCTGTGCTTGGTAATTTGCCTTCTTCTCTTCTCTGTACTCCTTCCTCTGATGACCACACGGAGCAAGGCAGAGTACATTACATACTAGCACCATATGCACATATGGCCCCCACTTATGGCCCTGTCTAGACCTCTCTCTTGAACTCCAGAGAGCACACATCTAACTACCTCCTCGGCACCACTTGACTTGCTAATGGAGAACTCACAATTAACGTGCCACAGATGAGCTTCCCCCCAAGGCTTTCTTCTCCCACCCACTCCTTCACTTAGAGAAATCTCCACTCTTCCAGTTTCTCAGCGTGCAGATGTAGGATGCATTCTTCTTTATTTTAAAGAGAAAAGACATTACAAACAATGGTATAAAATTTCAAAGCAAAGTTGTAGGAGAGTAATAATGGTTAGCACATTGCTTACTGTTATCTTCATAGTAGTTGCTCAGTTTATGAGATGTAGGCATGAAAAATTGATCAAAAGATGTAAGCAAACACCTTTCTTTTCAATGAACTAATAGAAATTAGTAGTGTAGCTACGGTAACTGTCATATATATGTATATATGCACGTGTATGTAAATACATGTATAAACAGGTAGCTGTGCATATATTTACTTTTGTTTCCTTTCTTTCTCCTTTGCCCCACCCCACTTTCTCTTTCCTTTTGAACAGTTTCTTCCCATTTCACAGCATCTATCATACATTTCGGATCTCATTTACTCTTAGCTTCTCACACTAGTGAGACAATACGATGTATACACACATGAGACTGATTTATTACACTTAAGAGTGTGGTCTGAAGTTGCATCCATTTACCTATAAAAGTCCCAAGTTTATTCTTCTTTATATCTGAGTAGTACTCCATTGTATAACCACATCTTTTATATTCATTCCTCAGTTGATGAGCATTTGGGCTGTTTCCAAGATTCAGCTATTATAAATTGTGCTGCTATAAACATGGATGTACATATATCGCTGTTGTATGGTGGTTTTAATTCTTTTGGGAATATACCCAGAGGTGAATAACAGGGTCGAATGAGATCTCTAATCCTAATTTTTTGAGGAATCTCCACACAGATTTCCACAGTGGTTGCATGAGTCTACACTCACACCAGCAGTGGAGAAGTGTTTCTTTTTCCCCACAGCCAATCCAGTATTTGTTATTGGTTGATATCTTGATGATAGCCATTCTTTCTGGAATGAAATGAGATCTCAGTGTTGTAATTTGCATCTCTCAAATGACAAATGATTTTAAACATTTTTTCATGTATTTATTTGCTGTCTGTCTTTCTTCATCTAAGAAGTGCATATTCACCTGAAGTGCCCATGTTTAGATTTAGTCTTTAAATTTGGGGGTCTGATTTTTTCAATTTTTTATATGTTCTAGACATAAGTCTTTTGTCTGAAGGACTGTTGGTTGAAATTTGCACAATCTATGTGTTGTCTTTTCACTCTGGTAGTGATTTTTTTGATGTGCAAAATCTTTCTAATAAGAGGAGATCCAGATAACATTATATTCAATAGTCAGAAACTGAAACCATTCACTCTAAAATCAGGAACAAGACAAGGATGTCCACTATCACACTGCTATTCAATATAGTTCTCAGAACATTAGCCAGAGCAATTAGATAAGAAAGAGAAATAAAAAGGAATAAGGATAGGACGGGAAGAAGTTTAATTATCATTATTTGCAGATGACATGATTCTCGACATAGAATAACCCCAAAGCTCCAGCAAAAGACTTGTAGATTTAACATCCAAATTCAGTAACATCAGTGGAGACAAAGTCAACACTCAAAAATCAATAGCATTTCTGTACACAAGCAACAAATTCACAGAGAGAGAAATGAGGGAAACCACATCCTTTGTAACAGCATGTAAAAAATGGAATACTTAGAAATCAATCTAACAAAGGAGGAAAACGAAATGTACATTGAAATTATAGTACTCTAGAAAAGGAGATTGAAGAGGATATCAGAAATGGAAAAACATCCCTTTTTCATGGATAGTGAGAACCAATAGTGAAAATGGTCCTACTCCTAAAATTACTACTTAATGCAATCCCAATCAAAATACCATGAGTATACCTCACAGGTCTAGAGAAAACATTCTTAATACTCATTTGGAACCAGAAGAGACCTAGAATACCGAATGCAATTCTGGGCAACAAAGGTGAGTCAGGGAGCATCGCTGTCACAGACCTGAAATTATACTCCAAGGCCACCATGGTAAAATCAGCATGCTGTTGGCAAAATATGGCATGGAGATAAGTGGGACAAAATGAAAGATGCAGATACAACCCCAACACGCTCAGCCACCTCATCTTTGACAAAGGAGACACACGTTCCCTGGAAGAAAGAGAGTCTTTTTAACAAACGGTGCTGGGAAAACTGGCTCTCCACATTCTGAAGACTAAAATTAGACCCAGGCCTATCACCATGCACTAAACTGAAGTCAAAATGGATCAAAGATCTAAATATTAAAACAGAAACCCTAAATGTACCGGAGGAGAAAGTAGGTAGAAATCTTGAAGACATAGATGTAGGCAGAAACTGCATGAACAAAAACCAAACTGCAAGGGGAATACTACAAATAATCACGGAACGGGCTCTTATCCTGTTAAAAAGCTTTTACGCAAGATAAGAAATCACCAACAGAGTAAGAGACAACCCATCAAGTGGTAAAAATTTGTAGCCAGTTGTTTCTCAGACGAAGGACATATCTAGAACATAGAAAGAATTGAAAAAAATTAGACTGCCCCCCCATTTTCAAAGACCCAATCCAAAAGTGGGCATCTGAGATGAATACACATTTCTCAGATGAAGAAATTCAAATGGCAAATAAAAACATGAGAAAATGTTCAACATCAGTAGTCATTTGAGAGGTACAAATTAAAACAACACTGAGACTCCATTTCACACATGATAGAAATAATGGCTATCATCAAAAAATCAACTGATAAGAAATGCTGGTGGGGTGGTAGGGAAAAAGGCACCCTTCTTCACTGTCAGTGCAACTGTGGACTCATGCAATTACTATGGAAACCAGTGTGGGCATTCCTTAAAAATCTAAGATTAGAGGTCCCATTTAAGCCAGCTATTTCCCTTTTGGGTATCTTTCCAGAAGAATTAAAAACATCATACCACAGCAATACATTTGTACCCATGTTTATAGCATTACAGTGTGCAGTAGCTAAGTATTGGAAACAATCTAAGTGCCCATTAACCAAGGAATAGACGAAAAGGATTTTTTAATATAATGGAATACTACTCAGCCAGAAAGAAGGATAAGCTTGAGACTTTGATAGGTAAATGGATGCAACTTGAGACCATAGTCATAAGTGAAATAAATCAGACTCACATGTGTAAACACCATATTTTCTCACTGGTATGAGAAACTGAATGAGTAAATAAGATCCAAAATGTACAATAGATATTATGAATTGGGAAGAAAACTGTCCAAAAGAAAAGATAAACTGTGATGGAAAGGGGAAGGGAAGTAAGAAAAAAAACAATACATTTATATACAAGATAATTAAGATAGTTATACAGTTAGTTTTTCTTAGTTCATTGAAAAGAAAGGTTTGTGCTAATATTGCTTGGATAAGATGTCATGCCTACATCCTGTACTCTGACTACCTACTGCAAAGATAACAATATATAATGTATTAATTATTGTTACTCTCCTATTAGCCTGTTTAGAAAATGTTTTATTTTTATTCTTTTCTCTTTAAAATAAAAATGTGGAACACCTATACAACCCCCAAAAATAAAAAAATAAAAGTTAAAAATAGAATAAAAGTACTAAAATTTCCTCTAGTGCCCCCAGTTTGGTGTTAGTTCTCTGGTCAAAGCCAGAATCTGTACTGAATAGTTCCACCAAGCCTGCAGTGGGATTACTGCTGAGCATGGGGCTGATCTCGGCCATACCACTAACTCCTCTTACACAGGTTGGTGGCAGAGCTTGGGGAATGCCCTGGTCCATGGCTCAGCCGGGCTGTTTGCCTATTGGTTGCCGGGCGGGTGGTGGTGCACTTGCCCAGCTCAGGGCCTCTTGCCTGCTTGCCGTGTAAGTCACAGGGGGGTGGCAGGAGCTGCCCGGTCCCATCACCAGCCAAGGCCTCTTGCCTGCTTACGCCTTTGGACCAAGCATGAGAGGCGGTGCTCATGTCCTGCCAGAGGCTCAGAGGCTGCTTCTAGTCATTTGCCCCGAGGGCTGCTTTTGGTGTTTGCCAGGTTGGAGTCTGGTTCCGGCTGGTACTTCTCAGCTGGGTCGTGTCGTGTCGTCCTCGCCCCCGTCTGTTGTCCCACTGCCGGCACTCTATTGTGTCTGGATAGCACTTCCCTCCTTGTACTCCCGGATGTTGGCACTGAAATAACCCTGGGGCTATTCTGCTGCTGGCCTTTGAGCCCTGGGTCACTGTGAGATGGAATCACAGTCCTGCCTCTGGCAGCTGCTTGGTGCAGGTGGGTGCTGGGCACCACAGCTCTGGTTCACCCGCCAGCCAAGGACTATGGGCGGGGCCACTCTGAAAATTGTCTCATGTTCTCGCTGCTGCCTCTGACTGCATAGGACTCCCCCGGTCCAGGTCAGGTCGCAGTCTCCCACTGCTGGCCCTATGGAGCTTCTAAGGAAAGTGTCCCATTGCATGGGGCCTGTCCCTTCGCCGGGGCATGTGGTGCCCCTGTGCTTTATTTTTCAAAATCTTTCAGCTGTTTTATGAATGACACATGACCCCATCCCCTATGTTGCTCATGAGCCAACCCTGGAGATGCATGAGCCTGTTCACTAGAAGCAGGTTCCTCCAGGTCTCCGTGCACAGTGAATACTGTCTCTGTCTTTCTTTAATTCCCTGTCATTCCCCCATAAGTATCTGGGGGCCTGATCAGCCTCTGGCATAGAGTAAGCAGTGAGAACCTGATGTCCTAATATACATGTCATTAAAGTCTCTGAAGGCGAGGCATGTGGGAGAGAGGTAGGAATAGAAAAATTATTGAAGAAATAATAGCTGGAAATTTCCTAAACTTGAGGAAAACTATAAATTCATAAAACCAAGAAACTCAATAATTCTCTAACCAATTAAGCCCAAAGAGGGAAACAAAACTTAATGTAGACTTTAATTTCCAACAAAAATTTTCTTCTAAAATATGAAGGTAGAGTAAAAATTCTTTTTCCATAAAAACCAAAGCTGAGTCAGTACATTGACAACAAATCTGGACTACAAAAATATGAAGAAAAATTTTCAGGGAAAATGTACTAAATGGATATTAGGATATCTACACAATGATACAAAAACAGTGAACATGGCATGTATGTAACTAAATATATTTTCTTACATAAATTTTCATTTCCTTAAAAGGAAATTGAATGGTCTGCAAATTATACTTCAATGAAATTGTTGAAAAAGTTAAAGACAACTGACTATTTTTTAAAATGATAATGTATCACACAATTTAAAGCATATATAGAAATATAATACATGGCATGGTAGATAAAAGATGAGGAGGGAAAAATGAAAATGCACTCATAAAATGCTTTTACTCTCTATGTTGGAGTGACTATAATATTAGTAGAAAACAGACTGGGATAAATTGAAGGTACCTATGGTAAGCCTGGTAGAAATCACTAGAAATTTTAGCAAAGAGCTAAAACTAATAGGCCAATAGTAAAAATAAAATTGAATATTAGAAAATGTTCAAGAAATCCTAAGTTTTTTAAAAAGAAAAATATAACAAAAAGCAGATGGGGAAATAAAAGAAAAGCAGAAGGATGGCATATTTAAATTAGGAGCATTGATAATCACACGCGTATGAACTCCACATAGAGAATGTGAACATTATGTACTGCAAACACGTACAAACAACAACAGCAAAAAGCAAAAGAATCTAGAGATGGGTGAAAGAAAGGGAGAGGAAAAGGAAACAATGAAACAAGGAATTAAGATGCGTTACGTACCTGGACTCCTATGCACAAGGAATGCAAACATTATGCATGACGCACATACACTAATAAGATAAAATTTTTTAAAATGTTAGGAGGTGTAAAATGTGAGGAAAGGTTCAATTTCAAAGGAATTGCATAAGAGAACCTTAGAGAGAAGGGGGAAATCTCCTGTACTTTGATTTCTGTGGTGGTTCCTGGATCCCATGTGTTTATCAAAACAAGAACAGTGACGCCAGTCAGAAACAATTCCAAGTCTGGAGCAGTGGAAACTCAAGCCGCTGAAGCTGAGACTGTCCAAAGGTGCAGCCACTTTGCAGGCATTTCGAAAACTTCTCATAAAAGTAAATACACAATGGTCATAGGAACAGTAACTCCATCCTAGGACACTTCCTCAAGAGAAATAAAAGCACGTGCGCACACAGAGTTTCATATGCAGAGATCCACTACAACCTTTTTAACAGCCCTAAACTAGAAATTACTCAACTGACCATCACCACGTGACTGCAGTAAAATTCATCACCCACCCGCTCAGAGGCACACCGCTTTGCTGACTCACGCTGCACCACCACGGAGCTCCAAAGCAGGCTGGGGTAAACCAGTAGGCGAGAGCGAGGCCCAGACACACGCCCTTCTGTCTGGGTACAGGAAGCAGAGAACGCGAGCCGGTGGGAGGACAAGTGCAGGGGGGAAGGCTGCGGACACAGACCCTTCTCACTGCAGGGAACAAGAACTGGACGATTTCCATTCCGCCCGAGTCTCAGAACACACTGTTTTTAAAAAGCAAGAGAACTGAATGACATCATGTGAGTAAATGATAGTCAAAGCTACATCTTCTGCTATTGCTGTGCAGAATTACATGACCTAAAGCTTTGAATTGCTTGAGTGTGACTATAAATAAAGTGCTTTTCCTATCAATGAGTAATTAATTCAACTGATAGAAACAGTTTCTGACTCCATGTAATTTCTGTTCTACTGAAGGAAATAGACTCTAAACACACACACACACACACACACACTGTGCTATAACCTATTGCAGAAAAACAGATACCACAGAAAGCAGTGTGGGAAGAAAAATATGAATAGGGTACTTGATAGAAGGACATCAGGAAGGGGGGAGAAAAGCTTCCCGAGAAGAGCAACAGCAAGGACAAAGGCTCTGAGGCAGAGACCAAATCAGAGCACACGCTCTGTGTGAGAAGTTTAATGAGGTTTTATTTTCTTTCCCCAAACTAAGTTCCTGGGATGCTTTTTAGTACAATTGTGATTAGAAAACATGGTAATGTGCTCTGTATACCCATGAGAAGCTAGCTAAAGGAAGCGCCACAAGTTCTTATGGAAATTTACTTGAAATCAGGAGAGGTTTATTTCTGACTCAGGCAATTCTTCTCTCCAGAAGATTGTGTTAATTACAATAATATCAGAGTTATCAAATATTTATTTGTGATAAATGTGTGCTTTGCCTCAGGGGTCTTACCAAATACAGAGATAGATGTCATAACAGAGCAGTCATTTCAGGGTCCAGAGGTATTGTTTGTGTTGACTATGAGCATGAATGAAATCGACTCTGTGATGCTCCGAGGTGTTACCTGTCAAGCGCCTTATGACCTGTTAGGTCCTCACAGGGACACTCAACCCTTGAGGCTCTGATTCCATCACTCAAGAAGCTCAGATGGAAAAAGTGAAGCCATCTGTTCTGGCTTCTGTCTAGTGTCTGCCCAAAGCACAATTTGTTCATAGGTGAGACTTTTGACAAGGGGCTGGATGTAGAATCTGTGATGCTGGGATTAAGGCTGTGTGGTACTGGATTGGTCCCCTATTTAGTTTATTTTAGTTCCGGGTATGGTAAGGGGAAGGCCCACCCTGAGTGTGGGTGGCACCACCCAAAGTGCTTGTTGCCTGTGTGGGATAAAAGGGAAGGTGCGGAGCAATGCCTTCTGCCCGTTCCACTATGGACTGTTTCTGCTGTGCAGTGGCCCTCGGCCCTGCCACCCTGCATTAAAGCCAGTGAGCTATGGACTGAACCTCCACAAACTGTGAGCTAAAACATACTTCCCTCCTTTGATTTGGGTGTTGGGTACTTTGTCCTAGCAATGAAAATAAATAAGACACCATCCAAGGAAGATAGAGCAGAATAACATGCTGAGCAATATGCTCTCAGACCAGCATGTAAGCCTGATTCCAGTTATTCCAAATCTTTATCTTTGTAATGTAAGAATTCATTTCTTTTTTCTCTGAGGGTTTTTGTTTTAAAAGCCATATCTTGGCAGTTATGTAGCAAACCTGTTATTGGAAAACATGTATAATAATATGCATTGTGTTGAAATAATTTGTAGAAAATTATATATTATATTGGATTTATGTTTCATTAAAATTTGAATTAAAATAAGTTAAAAAGTAAATTACAAATTAAATATTTGCATATGAAGATCATATAAAGAATTGCTCTAAGTTTGCACCTGGAACAATTATAGAAAACTCTGAAATATTTTTAATGAGAGACTGTTCAAAGTGAAAATATATAATCAACTGAGTTCTATACAAGAGAGTTATTTCAATAAATTAACATCTTTTCTTTATGGACTCATCAGTAATAAATACACTCTACTAGATTAACATTACAAAATCCCTAGAAAAAGTATGAAGAAATAACTTTGTTAATTTGCATCTGTATCAACTTTAAAAGAAATTACAGTAATTTTAGTAATTATATCAGCAGTTTTCAGTGAAATGAATTTTTCTTCAAAATATTTTGAATACATGAAGTTTCATTTTTAAGTAAAAGGAAAATTCAAAATGACAAATATTGATAATTTGTTTCTAGAATACCTACTCTTCAGTTATAATTAGTGTAGGATAATTCCTTGCATCTGTGATATGCACTGTTACTAATTATGAGGAATGCCCCAATAGTGCTGGAACTCAAGTTTGTGAAAAGTCCATTAATGTCAGAGCCACTACAAAATGTAAAATAAACTGTCTTCGCAGATGAAAAAATACCATCAGCAAATAAATACATGAAAAAATGTCCTACATTGTTGCTCATTCAAGAGATGCAAATTAACACAATGCTGAAATTCCATCTCACTCCATCAAGACTGGGTATCTTTGCAGAAGAATTAAAAACATCATACCACAGCAAAATATGTGCACCCAGGATTATAGCAGCACAACTAGTAGCTATATCTTGGAAACAACCCAAATGCCTATCAACCAAGGAATGGATAAAAAAGATACGGTCTTTTTATACAATGCACTATGATTCAGCCATAAAGAAGGATAAACTTGAGACATTTATAGGTAAATGGATGCAACTTGAGACCATACTCATAGGTGAAAAAAATCAGACTCACTTATATAAACATCATATTCTCACCCTGGTGTGAGAACTGAAAGAGTAAATAAGGACCAAAATGTACAACCAATATTGTGAAACGGGAAGCAATTGTTCAAAAGTAAAATGGAAGTAGGGTGGAGGAAAGGGTAAAGGAAGGGATGGAAAAGGGAAAATACAAGGTGGTTATACTGCTTTCTCTTAGTTTACTGTAAAGAAAGATTTGTGCTAACATCATTTGGAGAATTTTTTTTATTTTAAAGAGAGTAATAACAAAGTAACAAAACAACACAACATAGACAAAACCAAAACAAAGCAAAAACAACCTTTCATTCTTACATCTGTCATCTCAGCAGCTTCATTGATGGTAACAATGTGAAATATAACAACCACCGCTGATGCCTGTTGTTCAGTTTTGGAGAATTTTTTATACCTAGATCTTGTACTTTCTTTGATGATAACAATATGCGGTGTATTAACTATTGTTATTCTATTATTTTGTTTCAAAATTTTGTTTTATTTTTTCCATAAAATAAAAATATAAATAAAAACTGCTACTTTAAGACAATCAGAATGGCAAAATGTATGCTTATATAAGCAATGCATTACTTTTATTAATTAATTAATTAATTTATTTATTTATTTTAAAGGGAATAAAAAACAGCAAAATACCAACAACATGGACAAAAACAAAATGAAGCAAAAACAATAAAAATAATACAGGGTTTGAGAACAAAATGATAGGGCTGTTATGCTACATATTGTTATCTTTAATGAAGATGCACAGATGACCAGAGGTAAGAATGCAAGATTGACCAAACCATTAAAGATAATAAAAAATAAAAACAAAGAACCATTATAAATGATACAGCGTTTTACTAGACAAGGTGGTAGGAATTCACCAATAGTTGTTATATTGCATATTGTTGTCTTCAAATTACTTATTCAGATTACCAGATATAAGCATGCAAAATTGGTCAAAAAGAAAACAAATTAGGCATTAACTGTTCCTTTCAGTAAACCACTAGACTTCAGTACAGTTATCCCTGCCATCCATATATATTTTTCCCTTCTTTCTTTTCTTTCTTTCTTTTCTTTCTTTCTTTTCTTTCTTTCTTTCTTTCTTTCTTTCTTTCTTTCTTTCTTTCTTTCTTTCTTTCTTTCTATCTTTCTTTCTTTCTTTCTGTCCTTTCTCTCATCCCAGTTGTTCCTTCCTTTGAGCAATTTATTTCCCTTTCATAATACCTATTGTAAATTTTGGGTTTTATTTACTCTTTCAGGTTCTTACACTAAGAAGACAATACGATGTTTACACATGTGGATCTGATTTATTTCACTTATGAGTATGGTCTCTAGTTGCATCCATTTACCTATAAATTCCTCAAGTTTGTCTTTTTTATAGCTGAGTAATACTCCATTGTATAAAAATACCACATCTTTTTTATCCATTCCACAATTGATAGGCATTTGGGTTGTTTCCAAGATTTAGCTATGATAAATTGTGCTGCTATAAACATAGGGACACATATATTGCTGTGGTATGATGTTTCAATTCTTCTGGGAAAATACCCAGCAGGGGAGTAGCTGGGTTAAGTGAAACTTCTAATCTTTGTTTTATGCAGAATCTTCAAATTGATTTCCACAGTGGTTTCACCAGTCCACACTCCCACCAACAGTAGAGAAGGGTTACTTTTTTCCCACAGCCACTCCAGCATTTGTCATTGGTTGATTTCTTGATGATAACGGTTCTTTGTGGGATGAGATGAAATCTCACTGTTTTAGTTTGCATTTCTTGAATGACTAATGATGTTGAACATTTTTTCATATATTTATTTGCCATTTGTATTTCTTCATCTGGTAAGTACATATTCATCTCAGATGCCTATTTTTGGATTGGGTCTTTGAATTTTGAGAGTTTGATTGATATTTTTAAATTCTTTATATATTCTACATAGAAGTTCTTTGTCTGAGGGGCCACTGTCTAAAATTTTTTCCCAATTCATGAGTTTTCTTTTTACTCTGTTGGTGATTTCTTTTGATGTGCAAAATTTTTCAATAAGATGAGATCCTAGTTCTCGAATCTTTGAAGTATTCTCCGTGCAGTTTGGTTTGGTTCATGAACTCTCTGCCTATGCCTATGTCTTCAAGATTTCTACCTACTTTCTCTTCCAGTAGATTAAGTGTTTCTCTTGTAACATTTAGACCTTTGATCCATTTTGACTTCAGTTTAGTGCATGGCGATAGGTATAAATCTAGTTTTAGTTTTTGGCATGTGGAAAGCCAGTTCTTCCAGCACCACCAATGCATTCTTTTTATAGTGACTATTTTTGTGGACATTTGCTCCCTAAGAAAGTTAGCCATAGTTTTGAAGTAAGCTCACTACACTTCTTCATGAAAGACTGTAGTATTTCCACTTGCGAAAAAGTAATACCTGTGTTTTTCGATATCCTCCTGTTTATCTCCCACCTAATGTGGCCAGAGCCGTATCCCCAAGTGCTCAAGTGGCCCATGAAAGGCAATGTCATAGATTATAACTTGTCAGGTGGAGCGAAGGGTTCATGCCACGTGGGGGAATGTGGAGTTATACTGAAATTGCAGCCCCCAGATATTCTTTGCAGGTATTTAGGACTATTTTTTTTTTTTTTTTGGCGGTTCTGGGGATCGAACTCAGGACCCTGCACTTGCTAGGCAGGTGCTTATTCCACTGAGCTATATCCCCAGCCCGGTATTTAGGACTATGTTATTTTCTTCCTTTGTGCTTCTTCTGCGTCAAACAGTTTAAAAAATGTATAAAGTTTTCAGGCCAAAATCTAGGAAAAGAGGCAGAACTCAGAAAGGTAAGTAAACAGCCACAAACTGGAATTAAGGTTTTGATGGCTTTTTAAGGAAAAGGTATAAAAAAAAGTCAAATCTGGGGCCAGTACTTGCAGTGGCTGTGACTGGTGGGATCTGGGGGTTGAGCAGTACCAGAGTGCGCTCCCTCCCACTGGCCAGAACACTGCTGAGCTCTGCCTGTGTGGGCTCCATCCCACTGCTCCCCCACACACCACTGAATGCCACGCAGAAGGGCTCTCTCCTGATGAACTTCAGATGCCACTGAGTTCACACAAGCACCCTCTGTAAAGCTGGACACCCGGGATGCAGATCGTTGGAGGTGGAGAAAACAATCCAGAATAGCCCCTCAAAGGCTATCTCACCAGGACCCCCGGAAATCACTAAAATCTCAGGGCAACTGAAGCTCGGCAAGCAAGAACATTCTTTTGATCTGGGAGGGAAGGGGTCAGAGGAAAGCTAGGAGAGCAGCACGCAAGAGCAGGGGCGCCGTCTCCTGCCTGACCAGGCCGGGGGGCACCACTGAACTTCCTGGACAGAGGAGGGCTGGGAAGAGCTGGCATCCCTGCAACTGGGCATAGAGAAATACAAATTGGGCTGAGCAAAATAACCGAACCTGCGGCAGAAGCTCAGCCAGGAGCTGAGGTTGTTACCTGACAGCAGCAGGGGCACTGGCAGCCAGGAAGTGCTCTGAGAACACCAAGGGCTCCTGAGCACGCATTCTTTGAATGCGCTTTGTACACTGTGCATGCATTTCCTTTGTTTTTCTTGCTTAATCCCTTGAGCGGCAGGCCCTTGCTGAGGTGCACGTTTGGTTAGAGTTATATGTCTACATTTTCTATTGCTTATGAAACATTCCATGTAGGTAGGCCATACACGACCACTGAAAATCCTCTTCCTGGTGTTATCTAACCTTCCTTGATTGTTGCTTCCTAACAGTGAGAGATAATCTCCGTCTCTTCTCTCACATCCCATCTACAATCGCACCCTTTCCTACCCTTCGGTATTGTCTCCTTCACACCTTGACCCCTTAAAGTATTATTTTCCTTTTTCCGCTCTTTTTCCATGTAGCCCTCTCTTTTACACAGAAACTATTGCAAGTAATCTACCTACCACAGTACCATCTTAAAATCTCACATAAGTTCCCCTTACCAAAGGCCGTTTCACAGGGCTTGTAAAACTAGTGTTTCTCTGAGGTCATGAATCGCACCCCACGTTCCCACATCCTCTCTCAGTATCCACCTACCCTCCCCCCGACCCTCTTTCTTTGCCTCCCCTGTCACATCCTCTGGAGTCTCCTCACCACCTCCTTTAGTCCTTATATATAAAAGTTGCTATGAAAACTTAATTTCTTTTTTTGTCTCTTTTGGAGTATACAGGGGGGTAATATGTTTGTGGTCAACTATACATAAATGTTAACTATTGTTTTTATTGCTTCAAAGGATACATTGACCGTCACTTTCTCCATCACTGGAGATTGTTGCTTGGGTCTCCTAACGTGATTTCTGCCTCTTTATAAGTTGGATACACTCCTTATAAAGACTACCCTTCTATTTACTTACACATTCATCTCTGTACTTCCCTGCATATTCTTTCAAGTACACTTTTCTTAACCATTTTTTCTGACTATACAAATAACACCATCAAAAACTAGTTCCTCTCTTTCATCTACTTTTGTCTGTTGTTTTTTTTCAATATTTCCTCTCTTATTTACTTTTAAATCCTTTTTCCTTCTGTCTCCCCTTGTTTCCCAGCCCTTTCTCTACTATTACTAATCCTCTGTATTCCTGAGTTATTGAAAGAGTAAAACACTTGCTAAGCAACGTCTAAATCATATATTGGGATGTGTGACTTCATAAAACACAAAATCCTGGACAACAAAGGACAAAGAGTTACAATGCAATTATAATAGAGAACTTCAGTGCACTGTTTTCATGAACAGTCAACCAGATGAAGAAATAAAAAAAGAAACATCACAGTTAAATCACAACATTGAACAAATAAATTTAGCACTTATCTACATAGTGTTTCATCCAACAACCATAAAATATATGTTTTCTTAACAACCCCAGGAACATTTTCCAAAATGGACCATATTTTAGACTATCAAGCATGCTTAAATAATTCCAAAGGATGAAATGATATGTTGTATGATATTATAGCAGAATGAGGCCAGAAATCAATGGCAGAAAATAAAACTACAGAAACTAGGCAAGCACACAGAAAATTAAGTAATCATTATTGAATAATCAATGGATCACATAAAAAATCAGGGAATAAACTAAAAACTTCCTAAAATCAAATGAAAATGGAAGCACAATATACCAAAACCTACAGGACAAGAAGAATGAAGCTGAAGAAGAAAGTTTAGAGCAGTGAATGCCCACATTGAAAAAACAGAGTCATCCTAAATCAGTAACTGAGTGATACATCTCAAGGTCATAAAAAGTGCAACCCATGTCTCACAATCGAAGGACAGAAACTGAAATCATCACAGCAAAAATTAATGAAATTGAGACTAAAAGACAACACAAAGGATCAAAGAATCAGAACTGGTTCTTTAAAGAATGGACAATATTGATAAACCCTTACTTAAACTTACCAAAAAAGGGGGAAAAAACTCGATCAGAGGAATTAGAAATAAAAAAGGCAAAACCACAAGGAACATAGCCAAAACCCAGAGGATTTTGAGAAAATACTTCAAAAGTGTATATTCCAATAAATTGGAGAGCTTTGGAGAAATTCCTAGATTGTATACCAAATTTGAGCAAATACCTAAATTGAGCAAAGAAAATATAAAAACCCTAAATTGACCAATAACAGGCAAGGAAATTGAGACAACAATAAAAACTCTACCAAGGAAACCCCAGGACTGGATGAGTTCACTGGAAAGCTGAGGAGGAGGAGAGGTCATGACCTCAGTGACCCACCTCCTGCAACCAGACCCCACCTCCTAGAAGCAAGTCAGCTCTACCACCCCCACCATCCAAGCATCTTTCCAAAGCCCACTTTGAGTGCTTGAGGCTTTGGGAACATATCCAGATATAAACCATACATGCAAGAACCTTATCTCAAACTGATAAAAGTCGCTGATGGCAAAACCAGTGTCAGCATAATACTAAATGGGAAAACCTGAAAGCATTTCCTCTAAAATTAGGAACAAGATAAGAGTCTCTAATCTCACCACTCCTATTCAATATGCTACTTGAAATTTTAGCCAGAGCTATCAGGCAAGAGAAAAAAGTAAAACGAATAAATACAGGAAAGGAAGAAATCAGACTGTCCCTGATTTTCAGATGATATGATCTTTAGCAAAGAAGACCCAAAACACTCCACCAGAAGACATGCAGAACTAATACACAAATTCAACAAAGTGGTAAGATACAAAATCAGTACACAAAAATCATTAGCATTCTTCTATACCAATAATGAACCCACAGGAAAGGGGAGCAATTCTATTCATGGTAGCTTTAAAAAATATTAAATACCTAGGAATTAACCTAACCAAGGTTAGGAAATATCAACTCATATGGCAGTAAAATTAACACCAAAATCAAAGAGGGAAGGCACAAAATGAAGTTTGGGGATTGGTTGATTATCCAGCTTGTTTTAGAGTAATTTCCCTACTGGACATAAACTTAAAAACTGGAGTCAGTTTAAATTCATCAGAGAACTACTTAGTTCACAAAGATTTGTGAAACCAAATTTTTAGAAGAAAAGAAACACAAAGTTGTATACTTGGCATTTGATACCACTTTTTCACTAGAAGTATTTTCCAATTTGAAAAAAATAGGTGACTGTCACAGTATCTGAGTCGATCATAGGCATTCCCACAGGGCTTGGGGAGATAAAGACTGAGTTAAGTACTTACTAAGAAGGGGAAGACAAAGTATCCACTGTCAGCATTTAATAGGGACCCCAAAGGTAACACACTGAGTTTTAAAGTGACCCAGAAATAGGGATACCTTCACAAAGACTAGAATTGAACCTTAATTTAGTTTAATCTTAACTGAATTAAGTTGATTTTATGTAACTCAAAGCCCATTTGCTGCCAGCAGAAAAGTTGGAAGAAGATAAAATCATACAGATCTTTGAGTAAATTCTACAATCTTTTAGACCTCACAAAAGACATACAATAAAACATAGCAGGTTGTATTAGCAATTAAGATACGGAAAATAACTACAGACTAATATCCAGAAAAAGCAAGATTAACTACAAATGAAATCATGGCTTTTCTTTTTAACCTATTAGAGTCCTGAGTATGGTCTAAGTTGCAAAAGATAAAGAGCCAATTTGTAGAGTGAAGAGACCCATGATTGCCCTCAGCTTTGTTTTACCAGCAAGATAGTGAAGACTGTAGAAGGAAATGAGGCACAGAGAGTTGCATTTTAACATATTTCAAAATAGCAAGATGTGGATTAGCATGATGGACCAAAATCCCAAGAATTCATAGACACAAGGTGAACACAATCATCCTAATACTCTATCTTTAGAAAGATAGAGGACCAGACAGTAGGGTGGGGGAAGAAAGCATACAGAAAACCCTTCCAGTCACTCTGGGATTCATAATGCATGGATGCTGTACAGGAAATGGAATAGGAACTGAAGGCTGAGAGAATTCCCTGGTTACCTAAAATATTTAAGGCACAATGAGTTCTCTCCTGGTTCAGAAAATCAGAGATCGACCAGGCGAGCTTAACAACTCCCTGAAGGCTTGTGTGTATTCAAACCTCAAATCCCAGGCTTTGCTAAAGAAAACACCTGATCTTGTTGAAAAAAAAATGACAGGAGGAACAAAGTACCCAACTCCATAGGACAACTGTTAAATTATCTACTGTGTGTGAAACTGGCACCCCACATAGACACAAGGTAGACAAACAGTGAGGGCTAGTTTTTGAAAACATAGTGAAAAAATAGAGAGGAAGGAATAGTGAAGAAGTCTTTGAAATTGAAAATGACATCAACTCACAGACTAAATAAACACTGAACTGGATAACAAAACAAACAAACAAACAAAAGCAAATAAAAAGCCATACATAGCCACAAAATAATTTAATCATTGTAAACAAAAAATAAAGAGAAATCTTAAAAGCTAACAGACAAAAGTATCCATTTTTTAATATACGCAACAGTGTTAATGACTCATCTCTCATGTAAAATAATTAGAGGGGACTATAACCCATATATTTTAAATTATGCAAAGAAAAAGTGTCTACATACATATGTAGAAGTATTCTTTAAAATCTGAAACCAATATGAATAAAACTTCAGATAGCAAATATAAGAGAATTTATATCAGCTTGAACAGAAATGAAAAACATGGACTCATTGAAGAACTAGGTATCTAGATGATAAAGAATGAATATATGGTTGATAACAACATGTTGAATATTTCAAGAAAGAGTAATAACAATGTATTATGCTTTTCACAGCCTATATCAAAATATACGACAAGAGCAGAGTTTGCATAGGCTAAGCAGAATTCAGTTGCTATGAATTCTAATGTTGTTTATTAAATATGATATTAATGTGAAGATATTTATATATTCATATTTTAATGGTCAAAGCATCAATTCAGATATACTAAGATACATAGCTCAGAGTCAATGCAGAAGATAAAATAGAATACTAAACATAAAAAACTGGTAGAAAGAGAGAAATAACAAATATATGTGAAAAAAGAATTCTAGGATTAAGTTAATTAACATCAGTAATGATATTACCTGCAAACGAATTAAACAGTTCAAACAAAAGACAAAAATTATCAAACTGAATTTAAATAAAACCCAGAATATGCTATTTGCATAAGGCACATGTAACAACAAAAACAAAAAGAAGGCTCCCCCAAAATACAAAAAGATACAACATGCAAATACTAAACATAAGAAAGCTATAGCAATATCAGATAAATTAAATTTTGAGAAAATGGATATTACCAGAATAAGGATATACATTTCATATAATTATTCTATCTATGGTTATCTAATATCATAACTTTAAATATGTGAAACAAAAGATACAGAAATGAAAGAAGAGTTAAATTTCAATAGTGATGAGATTTTAACAAGCATGTCCCACTAATTGTTAAAATAAACAAAAATAAGTAGACTTAAAAATTTAAACAATATAAGCAGCCACTGCAACTTATAGAAAACTCAGTCACTAGCTGTCTTGGTTACTTTTCTCTCATTGCTGAGACAAAACACCCAACGCCCAAAATGAAGAAAGGAAAGGTTTATTTAGCTTACAGTTTGCGGAGGTTTCAGTCCATACTTGGCTGTTTCAGAGGCAGAGTGGTACATGGTAGTGGGCTAATGTTCATGGCAGCAGCACACAGCAAAAACAACCAGCAAAAGGGAGGAATGGCTGCAAGCAGCCTCTTCTCTTCTCTTACATTGTGAAGAGCCTACCCCCACCCAGGAGGCGTGTAGCTCTCACACAGTGTCCATGCCCTCCTCTTCCACAGGCTCAGGATGTGTACAAAGTAAGCACCCTGGCTTCCTCCTGAGTCACTCAGCCAAACCTCTAGACTCCCCAAGTTGACACAATGTATCAACCATAACACTAGCCCCACATTATTTTCAAAAATGCCCAAGATATTTACCAAGATAGACCATATACTGAGCCATATACAGTGATACCTCAGCTGTAAACTCAATTTGTTCCAGATTTTTGTTCAAAAACTGAAAATTTCAACAACTGAACATATTTTTCCCTTGAGAAATGATGGAAAACCAAATAATTGGTTTTGAGGCCCAAAAGTTACACTTATAAATTCATTTTTCCAGGACTTAAAACGAATTTTGCAATGATTTCTTTATTTAACACTATTGTGGTTCTCAGTTTTGCTCTTGACTTTACTCTTCACTAACTGTCTTATGATGATATTTTATGCAAATAAAGTGCAAAAAAAAGCACAGCAATGAAATTTAATGCACTGACACAGCACTGTATGTTGTCTGGCAAGAGCAGTGCTTACACTGAAGCGTCACCTCCTTGTGAGACACAGTGAGACACACGTGTGACTCATTCTGCCAGTACGTATTTTTTTAAGTCTGATTTTTGGTTCAGCTATGGAACAAAGCTACGAACACCAGCGAAATTGTTTTTGCAACTTCGGCGTTCCAATAGTGAAAAGTTCAATCTGGGAGCTGTTTGACAGCTAAGGCATCACTGATCTCAGTAACTTTGAAAAGAATGATCTCATCTGAAGTGTGTTCTCTGATTCCAATGGAATTAAACCCCAAAAGAGTAACAGTTAAATATCCAGAAAATGCCCCAGCATTCTAACTCATCTCTGAAAAAAATAAATAAATAAAGCAACAAAGCAACCCATGCATCAAAGGAGAAATAATCAGAAGCACTAAGTTTCTATTATTATGATAAAATACATGAGCAGAAGACCGATTAATTTTTGCTCACAATTCCAGAAGTTTCAATCTATGGTTGCTTAGCCCCATCACCCTGCACCTGTGGAAAGGCAGGACATCATGGTGGGGGTGAGTGCTTGTTATGGCTTGGGGGATATTTTGCAAGGGGAACAATACATAATACAAGATACATACTTTATAAGTTTATTTATAATAGTCACCCAAAGAATGATATACAAAAGAGTGCAAGAAATCTGTCCACACACTCAGACCACGGGAACTAGCCAAGGGCCTGGATCCCATGGAAATGTCCTGCACGAGTCCAGCTGAATACCTAGAGCTCATAACAATGCCTCGCACAACTCTAACTGGAGGCCTAGAGCCCATAACAATGTCTCATGCAGGCCTGTTCCACAGATCTGTGCTGGAAAGGCCGAAAGGTCAGTGGTGGAATCTCGGAAGTCTGTGCTAGTGGGATGAAGGATCTGTGCTAACAGGCTGACGGATCTGCACTGGAGCCAGGCAGCAATGTGCAAATTAAGAACCAGAGCTCCTTTGAAAAGTACCACAGCCATCCTCAGCAACAGTGAGGTCCTGAGATCCTCCCAGTTGTGAAGACAGCTGAGTTCTCATGAGGAAAGCCAATGCAGCAAGCCTCTCCAGGAGACTAGCAGGGCACCATCTTTCCCTCCAGAGCCAGGAAGCAATGCTCAAAGTGAGGACCAGAGCTCCCCCAAAGTTCACCGAAGCTATTTTCAGTGTCAACAAGGTGCCAAGCTCCTGAGAGGATGAAAATAGCCAACTCCATCAGGAAAGCCAGCGTGACGAGCTCCTCCAAAAGAACCAGCAGCTCCTTACGGCTTCTACCAGCTCCCGATAGCCTTTCTCACTTCCCAAACAGCCTCTTCCACCTCCCAACAAACAGCCTAACTTCTCTTCTCCAGTTCTGCCTCTTATGCTGCTGGCAACAATCTTCAGATGGGCCTCGCACACCCAGCACTACGCTCACTCAGTTCAGCTGGGGTTATACGTTGACCACCAGTTGTCCATCCACTACAGTGGCAGGACAAAGCTTCTTACCTCAAGGTGGCCTGAGGCAGAGAGAGACAGAGACAGAAACAGGAGGGGCAGGAACAGAGAGACAGAGACAGAGATGAGAGAGACAGTGACAGAGATGGAGATGGAGACAGAGAGAAAGAATGAGAGACACAGAGACAGAGGAAGGGCAGGGACACTCTCTTCAACTAGGTAGTTTCCACTACCTTCCAGTCATCCATTCAGGTATGAACCCATCGATGAATTAATGTCCTGATGAGTCTAGAATCTTTATGATATAATCACTTCTCCAAGCTCCACCTCTGAACCCTGCTGCACTGGGGACCAGGCCTTCAGTACATAAGCCTTTGGTCAATCTTTCTAGCTAAGGAAGTAGAGGCAGAGCAAGGACTGGGAGAGAAGGGTGCAGCCTGGCATGCTCGCCACAGCTGAAGACACTGTCACACAAGAGTTGGCTGCTTGGGAGAACTGTTGCTCAGAAGAAAAGATACTTGGTTTTCAGACGCCAAACATGTGCTGAAATATAGAGGATTGTATTTGCCAAGCTAAGTCCTCCAGCTCTCAGCTCAAGTAAAGTCTATGAAAAGGACTCCCAGAGCTGTTTAGGTTGCAAGAGGCATCTACAGTGCCTGTGTTCTGCTTATGAAAAGATGGAAAAAGCTGTCAGCAACAAAACAAAACAAACCCCCTGGAATTCTGTGGCTGAAGCAAGGGCAGCACCCAGCCTAAAGACTACACGGAAACTGAAGAAAATGAAAACCCTACCTGGAAACAGGAAAGCAACCAGCTCAAAAAAATGAAAAAGGAATTTTAAGGGTCGCAATTTTGATGCATGCAGTACCACTTCAAGAGTCTCTCCAGCTGGACCCACTCATGGTAACCCATCAGGGGACGCCTCAGGCACAGAGGTGACTTCTGGCTTTAACAGAACACCAGCTTTCCTCTGCATCTTTTTAAATTTCATATATTGGAAAAGACAGAAGATACATTACGGGATTATCTGCGAAGGCCATTGGGGAGGTCCTCCTTGACACACATCTCAAGTAGTGCTGCAACAATAGCAAAGTGGTCCTGAAGGAGCCCAAGGAGCCGGCCCAAGCCTCTGCCCATCTCATTCAGGAGTGATAAGTGAGGTTCTCACAGAAGGGGACAAAAAAATTTCAAAAGATCACAAAGCAAAAAACTGTTTCTAACTTGAATATCTGCTATTCTCCCAAAAGACTTTCCCCAGAAGAGTTTTGAATAGGTTATTTTCCTTCCAGTTCTACAAAGTGAAAATGTGTCTAGCTTACTGAAAGAAAAATGTTCATAATATTTGAGACTATTTTTTAAGAAAGCTGAATGTTACTATAAAGTGCTCTTTAAGTCTTTTTTTAAAAAATAATCTTCTAATGAATGAAATAAGGAGAATTTCAGGGAACAGAGATGGGATTTGTTATATGATAAACCATATGTTTATCTTTTTATACTGAGAATTAGTGGTTGGGGTATTTTAAAAAAATGGGTAGCACACTTGTTTTCCTTCATGATAAATTCGTCATAATTCATACTTAGCCCTAAAAGTAGTTGTTAATGATTTTGAAATGTTAAGGTATTGCCAACGCTCTGATGATTCAAACTTATGCTACTGATTAGTGAGCAGAACAGACTGATATTTTGCAAATATTTTGAAGGAGGAAGTGGTTTCTAAATGCACAGAAATTTGATTGTGTGTGTTGCATCATTTGTCACCGCCCTTCATGTTAGTACTTGATAAAGTTTTTAGTTTATGTGGAACTTCAAGCAGAATCAAAGCTCCTCTTGGGGAAACAGCAAAAATGAAGGACAGACAAGATCTCCACGAGTGGTACCAAAGCATTTCCATACAGTGGAGGACATACGCTGTTAAAGTTAAACTGTGCGCATCTTCAGGATGGCACAAAACAAAGTTGATGCTCTTGGATGTCCCTTGGATGGCTTGCTGCACGTTAAATAATTGGTTTTGGTTGTATTGTATGACTGTTTGTATTATGTGAGATCTGCACGATTCAGTTTTAGCTCTGAATTACTTCAGTTGACCTTTGTTTTTATCTGTGTAGAGGATGTATTTGATTTGTTTTGACTGACTAAGGTTATGAGGGTTTTTTTCACTGTATTTAAAGTGAAGTTTAATAGAAGGAAAGAGGTGTGCGTTAACACTAAGAAGGTTGGTTTGGGTCTTCTTTCAGTCAGGCTCTCTGCACACAGAATATGTTGGCTGTGGAGCTCTTCCATTCTAAAATCCTCATCAAAAGCCTCTCACTTTAATCCAAATCAAAGCACTCTTACTGCCTTTTTCTAAAATTTCAGAAAGAAAATCACACCAGTTCAGACTTCTCATAATGGAGGAGTATTTGCCTGCTTTATAGTACAAATATGACTTGATGTTTCTTTTTAAAATTAGATTTTAAAAATTGGAGAGTATCACAGTAAGGAGTGAGCCACACTGAATTTTATAGTTCTAAACTTAAACATTTTATACTTGCTCCTTTGGAGGGAAAACCTATGTACAACAAGCCACCACATGCACGGACCCCCAGTGAGCGGGGGTGACTCTCCCACAGTCTTCAAGGTATATTACAAGAATCTAGCCATTATCATCCTCTGGAGTCATTTTGAAATTTTTCTGGTACATTTTGGCTATAGTATTGGTGGTAGAATATCAATAATACGAACTATATCTACTTATTCATTTATTAGTAGATATCAACCAATCTTCTTTTGCCCCTTCTACTTCTCTTTGTCTATAGCATGTACTGTATGTAGTCATATACTTTGTTTTAATATATTATACATCTACAAATCTGTTTTGTACTTTTTATACCATTGGATGGTCATTATTAAAATACTAGGGTATTGAATAAATTTAGTCATATTAGAAATTTTTTAAAAATTCTAATTGCTGCTAATTTAAAAACTTTAAATTGCCTTTGAGGAAGGTATCGTATCCAAACTATAACACCAGAAAAACTGGAAATACATTACACTAAACACTCACAGAAGAAAATCTATGAAATATAATTAAAACAATACTTTGAGAGAAATTTATCATCTTAAATACTTATATTTAAAATGAACATTTCTTAAGTAAATGATCTAATATACTATCTTGAGACACAAACTAGGACACCACACAAAGCAATATACAAATAACAAAAATAAAAAAATGCAAAAATCTATGAATTAGGTAAGAGACAAACAACGGGGAAAATAAACAAGAAACTTGTAATTTCAAGTGATAAAACTGACAAATCATCACTGAAAGTGATCAAGTAAAAATAACACTTTATTAGTGAGAAGGAAAAAAGCATATAGACCCTAAAGACATCAATAAGGTAATAAATCACAATATGAACAACTTTGCCTAAGTAAATTTAAAAACTTTTATGTTATTCACAATTATTTGAAACACAGGACAAATCTGACAGAAGAATGTGCAGAAAATCTGACTTCCTCTGTGTTAGTAAAACATACACACACACACACACACACACACACACACAAACATGATTTCAATAGATTGAAGAGGAATAATATGCAAAAAGTGGAATATATATGAGCAAGGCTGGTTTAACATGAAAATGCAATATTGATTCAATATTCAAGTCAACAACTATATAATCACAATAATAGGAAGAACATGATTATCGTAATAAAGGCAAAAAATCATTTGATAAAAGAAGACATTTATAATCATGATCAAGATATAAAAGTAAACAGCACTTTGGTATACTAGCAATAAATAATTAGAAAATAACTTTTAAAATTATTTACAAAAGTACTGAATGCCTAGAAATAAATGTTTAAAAATTTATGCAAAACCTCTACATTAAAAGAACAAAATATTTTTGAGAAATTACAGAAAACCTGGAATTATCATATTCATGAATTAGAAAACTCAATAATGTTGAAACACTTATGCTTCCAAAATTCAATTCTAAACAAATCTCAAGCATATACTTTTGAAGAAAGAGGTAGACTTTTCCAAATTAATATGGAAATGCCAAGATCTATAAGAGCAAAAAATATTAAGTATTGAAAAATTAAAGGACATACACTACCTGATATCATTGTTTGGCAGAGCAATAAAAAGAATGTGTGAGTGCTGTAAAAGCAGAATAATGAGCAAATGAAACAATAGAGAGTTTAGAATTTAACCCACAGATACAAAATTCAGTTTATTGAATTTTAGCCCAGACATCTTTCAGTTAAGTGAGGAAGGTAAAGAGTTTTCCCCAAAGTAAATTTTTAAGAGAAAGAGTTCCAAAAATGGGATACCTACATAGGTAGACCTCCATGATTGCATAAGTCAACAGCCAAAGACAGACAAATATAAATTAATTTCAAGTGTAAATGGTATATTTGTCAAAACAACCTTTATTCCAGATCTTAGGCTAACTCTAAATAAACTTAAAATGATTTAAATGATGCAAAATGCTTTCTTACTACTAGCTAGTGACGAACAGTGGAGGGTATACCTATGACTATTTGGAAAGCAAGCAACAAGTAATGATTCATGGGCCAAAGAAAAATGGAAAGTGCTTTTTCCTGGATGAAGAAAAATAAACTTATAATACTCATCTTCTATGAAAGCAATGGTTATGGGAAATGTGTGGTTTCATTTACTTATATTTAAAAAGGTAAAAGTCTTCAAATCAGTAACTTAACAGAATTGTAAATGTTTCATTCTTCCTTCTTTTTGAGATAGGGCCTTACTACGTAGTTCAGGCTAGTCTTAAACTTACTATGTAGGGTTGGCCCTGCAACTGTCGAGGTGCCAGTGGGACCTCAGTGACCTTGAGTCAGGTTGTCAAGGGTGATGGTCCTTTGTTCCCAACCTGAGAACCTCCAACCCATGCTGCCAACTAGACCTGGCTCTGTGCATCTTTCGAAATAGGGCCATGTTGATACACACATGGGCTGTGGACATGAAGAAACAGTTACGTTTCTGTGGTGTTTGAGTCCCAGGCACCAGCCTAGGCTGCTGGAAAACTTCTAAATCTAGGAGGCTAAAAGTTAAGGTGAACAAAGCGATTCCACGCTTGACCTGTCTATACCAAAACACAAATTCAGTACCCAACACTACAAGCAGAACTGGGCTTTGTGTTCATTAGGAGCCTCCTCTTTTTGGAAGTCAAGAGTCTGGTTGGAGATCTAGACATAGCTCCTGTCCCTTAACGTTTGTTCCTATCCCTGCAGTCACATCTTAACATGGCCTCGACCACAGAGTGGGACCCAGCTGGCTCTATTTAGATGGGTTCTCAGATGATTCTGAGGCACAGTGAAGATTTGTGGCCATGGTTGTTTTAGATAATTGTACCAAACAAAGTTCCTTGAAGACTACTGGTGTAGATTAGTGGTAGAGCACTAGCCTAGCATGCTGCAAGGCCCTGGTGCTCCATCCATCACAAAACAGATCAATTTACTTGAGACTGTGAGGAGATGCTGCAAAGAAAAAGATCCAAGATGGTGCCCCCTGGGGTCCTGGACAGAGTTGGTTTGTTGGGAGAAGTGTCCAGGAATCTTGTAGTTTACAGGTGATAAGGATAATCCACGAGTTTCTGACTTAAATTAACAGAGAGGAAATGTAAAGGAGTGTGCGGATTTGGATGACTGTGGCAGGCTCCTGTTTGGTGCTGGCTTCCACTGTGGTCACCCCCATCCAACACAGCCAGATCTCACTCCCCTCTTCACTCAGCATCCCCCAGGAGTATCCCCTGAACTCTTTTTTTTTTTTTTTTTTTTTTTGAGACAGGTCTTGCTGTGCAGTTCAGGCTGGTTCTGAGTTCACTTTGTGCTGCAGGTTGGCCTCGAACTCACAATGATCCTCTGCCTCAGCCTCCTGAGTGCTGAGATTACAGGTGTGTGCTGCCACATCTGGCTCCCCTTAACTCTTACAATCAATTCCAAACTACCGTCTCAAGCCCACAGGCCCCGCAACACCGCTGGGCCTGGGTTCCCTACTGGGATATCCCATAGCCATTTCCCAAGGAACTGAGAGGTGTCTATCTTATATTTCATTCCCGCAGGAAATCTATTAGAGCTGGGGCACTGTATATCTGACTTGTAGAGACTTTTCAGGAAGTGGAAATGATATTTGGCGAAGGGAAAATCTGAGCTACTATTAAGGATGAGGGTGAGAAAGCAGGCTGTATGAAGAGATAGGCTCTATTGAGGAGAAGCTTCTCATGTTTCAGAGTAACCTGGGCCCTCCTAGAGTGAGGAAACCAAAAATTTGGAACTCAGGTGCCTCTCAAGGGTTGGGAACAATGAGAATGCCTCCCAGAAATCTGAAGGCCAGCTGCACTCTAGTCCCTGTTCCTGGTGACACTAATCCTGGCTGCCTAAAATCTGACAAAGGCCTCTTGCTTGATGTACCACCCTTCCCTTGCCCTATTTAATTTGCAAGCTTGGAGAGCACGGCAACAGTGTTACTATCTAGTCCCCAAGTCTCAGTGTGCTCTTTGCTCTCCCATCCCCACTCTAGAAAGGAGCATAGCAATCCTCTTCTCAGAGACCCACACCTGTGCCAAGGTCGAAGGAGTCCTGGGCAAGGTCAGAGGGGAGAGTGAAGGGATCCTGGCAGCAGAAAGCTTGGCTGGTGGGAAAAATAGAGAAAGGATCCACAGCAGCAATGTAGGAACACATTTCTCAGCTCCCTTCCCAGACTGCACAGGCTCCTAAGGGCCAGTGGGCATAGCTTTTCACTCTAGTTTGGAACATCTCATAAACATCCACTACCAGTTGGGCATGGTGGTATAAACCTGCCTGTAGTCCCAGCACTCTGGGTGGCTGAGGCAGAAGAATTGCAAATTTAAGCCCAACATGGGTAATTTAGAAAAGACTGTCCAAAATTTTAAAAGGGCTGGAAACCAGGAGTGGTGGCGCACGCCTGTAATCCCAGCCCTTGGGAGGGTGAGGCAGGAGGATACTTGTGAGTTTGAGACCAGCCTGGGCTACAAAGTGAACTCAAGGACAGCCTGAATCACATAGTAGTGAAATCCTGTCTCAGAGAGACAAAAAACAAAACAAAACAAAAAAAAAACCAAAAAAAACCGGGGGAGGCTGGAGATGCAGTGAGACAGGGTCTCACTCTATCATTCAGGCTGGCCTCAAAATCACACTGAACCTCCTGCCTGAGTCTCCCAAGTGCTGGGATAATAGGTGTGTGCCACCACACCTGGCTCTCATATACATTTTAAAAAGTAGTTTGCAAGAGGTGTCTTATTGTGTACCCAGGGTCATGGCATGCAAGATCAGAAACTTTAAAGCCCATGGCAGTTTTAACCCTCTTGCAGTCACTGGGCAGAGGGCAGACTAGGGCCATTACACTAGAAGCTTGATGCTGTAGATATCAAGCTGAGAAACATTAGATTAATTCTTTTTCCTCCAATGCCAGTTAATCAACAGTGGACCAAACAGGCATGCTGATCCCAAAACCTAGGTAAGGACTTGGTTACCGCTTACTGTCTATGTAGTTAGTGCCTGAGCAATTTCCTTGCATGGTGATTCCAGTTCCCCAGGTCCTCCCAGCAGAGGCTCAGAGTGTACCTGTGGGATAAAGAGGCAAGTGGGATTGCAGAGGTTCTAAAAGTTGAAATGAAGGGCTCTCCTTGGAGCCCAGAGCAAGAGCAAGGCTCCAGCCAGGCACCCTGCTGCGTTCTCCTTGCTCAGTGAAGCCTTCAAGTCACTTACCTGTTTTCCTCATTCACAGGGTAGAGTGAAATCTATTTAATTTTTGGTACCGGGAATTGAACTCAGGACTTTGCCTGCCAGGTGGCTGCTGTGCCGCTAAGCTATATCTCTGGCCCTGTGAAATCCTTTTAAACAGCATTTGTTACATAATATAATGCAGTCCCCATCTCTTTTCACTTTGCTGTCCACACGAGGAAAGTAGAATTTGAGTTCTCTTAAGGCCAAGGCCCTCATTTAGGGCTCCTTGCACAGGCAATGCTCCCAGGGAATTTTTCCTCAGTCCCTTCAACCTCAAAGAGGCCTCAGGCTCACATTTCCTATAATCTAAACTCTCTAGTCTTTCTTGTCCTAATTCCTTGTTAAATACCTGCAGGACCAGGGCTTTGTGCATGCTAGGGCAGTACTCTACCACTGAGTTGCACTAAAGCGTTGAAGGTGTTTTACAGCAGTCATTTCCCTTTGAAGTTTGTTTAGTGAATTAATAGTGACACAGCTAAGAGTCCTGGTAAATCCTCTGTAAAAAGATAGGAGGGGATGCACGTCTGTAATCTCATCTATTCGTGAGGCTGGGGCAGGCTCGCAAGCTGCAGGCCAGCCTGGGGCGATTTAGATTCTATCCTAAAATTTAAAAAATTTAAAACCAGGTGTGGTGGTACACAGCTTGTAATCCCAACAACCTGGCAGGCTGATGCAGAACTGCAAGCTTGAACCTAGCTTGGGCAATTTAGTGAGACCCTGTCTCAAAATTTTCTAAAAGGCCTGAAGTTATAACTCACTATGAAGGCCCCGACCTCAATCTCCATTACTGAAAAGAAACTGAAAATTTAAAAAGAAGGCAGATGTAGCTCAGTGGTAGTGTTAGTGCTTGCCTGGCATTTGTTAGGCCCTGGGTTTAATCATCAGTACTTGTAAAAATAAAAAGAATATATATATGTGTATATATATATATATATATATATATATATATACACACACATATACATACATAGAAGAATAGCTGGGATATCTGTACTGCTGATGTCTGATGGTGTATTGAAAGGAACAGGTAACGTGTAAAATTTTTTGTATTCTGGCCAGTTCTTCATGCTTGTATCTGGTAATATGGGCAACTCAAGAGAACAATATGCAATGCAACAACCCCTGTTGAACTCTTACTATCTTCCAAAATGAAACTCTGTATTACTTCTAATGTTTTATCTAATAATTATTTTTTAATTTGCTTTAATGGTTTGAACAATCTTCAATTCTCACGTCTAGAAATCTGAGCAACATACTTGAAGGTAACAATACATAATATAACAAGCACGGTTGTCTTGGTTACTTTTCTCTCGTTGTTGAGACAAAACACCCAATGCCCAAAATGAAGGAAGGAAAGGTTTATTTAGCTTACAGTTTGTGGAGGTTTCAACCCATACTTGGTTGATTCTGAGGCAGAGTGGCACATGGCAGAGGACAACTGTGCATGGCAGCAGAGCACAGCAAAACCAGAGCAAAAAGGTGCAATCGCTGCAAGCAGCCTCTTTCCTTCCCTTACATTGTAAACAGCCTACCCCCACCCAGGGGGTGTGTAGCTCTCACACAGTCTCCAGGCCTCCCTCTTCCACAGGCTCAGGATATACACAAGGTAAGCACCATAGCTTCCTGCTGAGTCACTCAGCCAAACCTCTAGACTCCCCAAGTTGGCACAATGTATCAACCATAACATTCCACCCCTTGTCAACTTGGCAACCAGACACATTTCTTTAAACCAGTTTCCAGATACAAAGCCATTATATTACATTAGAACCGTAACATTTTGCCCCATATAAATGAAAATTCAACACTTCCAACATTTAAAGGCACAAAATCAACATTACCATTCCAAAAGGCACCAACAGGAGAATATAGAGCATTGGGACCAAAGCAAGTCCAAAATCCAGCAGGGCTAACATTCTGTCCTGTAATTCCACATCCAGTATCTGAAGCAACATGTTGTACATTGTGAGCTCAAAAGGGCTTGCATGAGTCCATCCCTATGGCACTTCTGGTGGTTATAGCCTCCATGGCTTCTCTCTTAGGCCTGCTTTGCTCTCTCCTTGCAGCTTTCCTTTCATGGTCCACGTTCCTGGCTTTTCTAAACTTCTGAGGTCTCCAGGGCACCTTTTGCTTCACACTCACAGCTTCACACACTGCCCTCTCAGGGGCACACTGCCTGGCCTCCCAGGTCTTCTGAAATCTGGGTGGAAGCCTCTTTAACCTCAGAACGCTTGCTGTTTCCTTGCACCTAAAGCCAGGACCACATGGATAATGCCAAGGCATGCAGCCACCTGGAGCAGTAGCCAGACTTTCCTCTCTCTTGGCCATAGGGGTCGAGTGCCTGGATCGTTGGGCACATTCAGTCCAATTCTGAGGAGCAAATTCTCTATGCTGCCTCCATTCTGGAACCTGGTGCTCTTTAGCTTCCTTCTCAAGGCAAGGTCTCTCGTCTTCACAATTTTGAGGCTGCAAAGGTTGGAGACTTGCTGCTTGTGATGCCCTCAGGCCATCTTTTCCATTCTCTTGTTCCTTCATAGCAATAGAGATCACCTCAGCCTTATCTTTGCAGTCCACAGTTTTACTGGAGCTTCCTTTCTGACCAAACTCACATTTTAAATCATCCTGCTGGGCTCTTTGCTCTTGATTGTCAATATAAATCTGGCAAAAAGCCCCCAACAATAGCCATGCCACAGCCTCAACATTCGACTGCCTTGAAATTTCCTTTGCCAGATTAATCAGTTCACTGCCGCCCTTAATCTCAGTCTTATGCAAAGTCTCTGGACATGAACAAAATGCAGGCAAACTTTCTGCCACGCCATAACATACATCATCTGGAGTCCAGCAACCAATGCAGTCCTTTCCAACAGAAACCTCCTGAAACTGGTCTTTACTGGCAGGATTCCCATCAGCCGTCTGGTCTTCTGAGCTCTGACCAGATATCTCCACACCTTTCCAAAATCTTCCCCTAAGCAATTTCCAAAGGCTCTTGAACCACATGGCCAGGTATAGTGACAGCAACGACCCCATTCCTCGTACCAAATTCTGTCTTGGTTACTTTTCTCTCGTTGCTGAGATAAAATACCCAATGCTCAAAATGAACAAAGGAAAGGTTTATTTAGCTTACAGTTTGTGGAGGTTTCAGTCCATACTTGGTTGATTCTGAGGCAGAGTGGCACATGGCAGAGGGCAACTCTGCATGGCAGCAGAACACAGCAAAACCAGAGCAAAGAGGTGGAATGGCTGCAAGCAGCCTCCTTCCTTCCCTTACATTGTAAACAGGCTACCCCCATGCAGGGGGCGTGTACCTCTCACACAGTCTCCATGCCCTTCTCTTTGATAGGCTCAGGATGTACACAAGGTAAGCACCCGAGCTTCCTGCTGAGTCACTCAGCCAAACCTCTATACTTCCCAAGTTGATACAATGTATCAACCATAACAACAGTTAATTCCTGTCATTTTGTTTTGAAACCCTGTATCACTATTCATGTTCTTGCTTTGCTTTATTTATGTTTGTGATGTTGGTATGCTGCTATTGTTGTTTTCTTTTACTATTCTCTTTAAAATAAAAATAAATAAAAATAAAAATAAACTTACTACATAACCCAGACTTGCCTCACACTATTGCTGATCCTCCTGTATCAGCCTCTCAAACGCTGGTATTACAGGTATGCCCCACCATTTCCAATGGAAATAGTAAGCTTTTAATAATGAATGACCATATAATAAATATGTTAGGCCATGTGGATCCTTTACGGTGTTGTTAGCTTTTATCCTAGTTTTTGTATTTTTAAAATCCTTAAAAGTATAAAAACTATTCTTTGCTCAGCTGTAGAAGCATAAATGACTGGCTACGATTTGCCAAGAGTTGATTTAAGCTATTGCCTTAAGAACTAGAAAAATGAGTGAATTAAACTCAAAATAAGTAGACAAAAGGGAGTAAAGGTCAGTGTCTTGGTTACTTTTCTTTTGTTGCTGAGACAAAATACCCAACACCCAAAATGAAGGAAGGAAAGGTTTATTTTGCTTACAGTTTGTGAAGGTTTCAGTCCACACTTGGCTGTCTCAGAGGCAGAGTGGCACATGGCAGAGGGCAAATGTTCATGGCAGCAGAGCACAGCAAAAACCACAAGAGCAAAAGGGAGGAATGGCTGGAAGCAGCCTCTTCTCTTCCCTTACATTGTCAACAGCCTACCCCCACCCAGGGGGCATGTAGCTCTCACACAATCTCCATGCCTTCCTTTTCCACAGGCTCAGGATGTATACAAGGTAAGCACTCTGGCTTCCTACTGAATCACTCAGCCAAACTTCCAGATTCCCCAAGTTGACACAATGTATCAACCATAACAGTCAGATACCAATAAAATAGAAAGGTAAATCACAATAGAAAAAAATCAACAAATGAAAAGTTGATTTTTTTAAATGATAATAAAATTATAAACTTTTAGCCAGCAAGAAGAGATTTTATTCCAGTTCCTACACAGCTTAAAGAAAAGATATTATATGAATCTTATGAAAAATATTTGTCAATATATTCTTTAGCTCAAATGTAAAGGACACTTTTTTTGAAAGGCACAAAGTACCAAAGCTCATTTGTGAAAAAGCTGGTAGCTAAGTAGTCCTTATTATTAATGAAACTTAATTTGTAATTTAAACCTTCTCACAGTAAAACTCCTGCACAGATACAGGATTAATTCTACTATACATTTAAGAAAGACGTAATATTACCTTTACACAAACTCTTCCAGAAAAGAGTAGTAAACACCTCCAAAATATCTTCCAAAAGCAACATTATATTAGTTCTATAACTAGAAAAGGATTTTATAAGAAAAACTACAGGTCAATAACCTTTGTGAACATAGTGAAAATCTAACAAAATTTTAGCAAATAGAATCCAGTAACATGAAAAAAGACAAATATTATCAGGTGATGCTTATCTCAGAAATGCAGTTTTTAATATGCAAAAATCAAATAAGGTTAATTGCCCATTTCAGCAAGATAGTAAAGGAAAACTTATGGTTATTCAAATAAATGCATTAAAGTGGACTTGGCAAATTTCAACATTCATTGATTAAAAAACACACTCATGTGCACGTTGTGACTAGCAAAAGTATTTGCAGGATGCATAACTGATAAAAGACATATGTCCAGATTATGTAAAGAACTCTTGCAACTCAATAACAAAAGACACTTCAATTAAATTTAAAGAATATTTCACTAAAAGAAGTATAAAGATGGTCGTTAAGCACATGAAAAGATACTGATATTAGTCATTATTGAAATACAAACTATAGACACATGAGATAGCACTTCCCACTGGACAGAATGGCTAAAATTTAAAAGAATTAAGAAATGCCAAGTATGAGGGATGCTGTGAGCAATCAAAACTCATGTACTGCTGGTAGAAAGACAAATAGTATAGACAGTTCTGAAAAACAGTTGGGCAATATATTACTAATTTAAAAATACATCTTTCTCATCATTCAACAAGTCTATACCCAGGGAAATTAAAATATATATCCACAGAGGGACTGGTTCACAATAGTAAACATTTTTTAAAACATACATGTTCATCTACAGGTAAATGAGTAAACAGATTCTGATAAATCTGCACATTCAAATTCTACTCAGCAATAGAAAGAATGAACCATCAATGGAAGAAACTGGACAAATGTCAAAAGCAATGTATTACGTGAAAGACATCAAACAGAAAAGGCCACAGATTGAAAATTTTGCTTTATATGACATTCTAGAAAGAGCAACACTAAAAAAAAAAATAAAAGACAACACATTAGTTGTCACCAGAGGCCAAGGTCAAATGAAAGAGGAGGAATTGACTGGAGGGAGACACTAAAACTCTTTATGCTGACAAGTATGTTCCATTCCTCAGTATGGAACTGAGGTGGAGGGAATGCTATTGTGCACTTCAATTAAAATGCATCAAGTATACTTGTTAAAGAAGAATTTTATTTTTATAGATTATACCTTGACAAATTTGACATATATTCCTTGAGCCTTGTTTCATTTATAAAAATTAATACTGTATGTACGTTTCACAGGCTTAAAGGAGAAAGAGTCATACAGGATTTTGAAGAAATCATAAAAAAATATTAACTTAAACCTTGAGGTAGATAGATTGCCTACACCAGACAAAAATAGACCAATGTTAAAATAAGTAATGGATATGTTGGACTTGATAAAATTTTAAATTTATGGTTATGACATTAAGATAATGAATACACAAGCTACAGACTGTTGATACTATATTCATAATATTTATATCTGGTAAAGAATTATGTCTAATATATGTAAATAATGTCTACAAACTAACAGAAGAAGACAAATGACACAAGCAAATACTTGACAAAAGATTTATGCAGGCATTTCACAAAAGAATAATATTACAATGACCTAATAAATAAGAAAAAGAAATAGACTATAAATACCACCAATAACATTGATTCATTAATTTAAAAAAATCCTGTGAAGAAGAAATTAAGTCCTGTACAAAGAACACAGATGGTAATACAGTACCTAATTATTCAGTACTATTAAATCTAAACACAAGCAAACCAAGCCCGTGTGGGATAGAAATCAGAACGTGTGTGCTGGGAATGATGGAGAAGGACTAAAGGGGATTCGCTTCTGAGGAAAGTTTCCCTCTCTCTGTCCCTCTGTCTGATATATATATATAGATAGAGAGAGAGAGAGAGAGAGAGAGAGAGAGAGAGAGAGAGAGAGAGAGAGAGAGAGAGAAATTACAAATTTAACTACACATACATACTGGTTGATTGATCGATTGACTGCATCAACTTGAGTGGGAAATGCCCCAGTAAATTGGATCAGCATAGTTCTGGGTGTGTGTGAAGGGATTTACTAAAGACAAGACCCACGCAGAGCAACGAAGAGGGGGCTCAGTTCCACTTCCTTGGAGGGGCTCCAGTCTTCTCCTGCGCCTTGGACATTGTCCCCTGCTTTCCAGCACAGACCCTTCAGCCTTCCATTACGGCCCTACCGCCCCCCGATACAGGTGTCACTGGACTCTACAGTGGCCTTTAGACCCTTCCCATCTCCGGCACGCAGACAGCCCTTTTGACTTTTCCACGTCTGACTCTGTGGTCAGTCATTGTAAGCCTACCTTATAAGTTCTTATACATTTATACAACTGGCATTAAATCTGTTTATCTAGTGAGCATTGAGAGATAGAAGATACATATATATACACACACACACATATATGTATATAGTGTGTGTGTAGAAGTAAATGCTTATATATGCATTTTATTGTATCTATGTGCAATATTTATATACAGTATCTATATAATATCTTTGTACAATACCTATATACAATATCTATATATACAAGTATATACATACATTATACATCTGCATTTAAAAGCACAATAAATTGCACAAATGTGCATATACACCTCCCATAGATAAAAGGGAGGCAGAATGAAATGTATACATAGCTTTCCAAAAGCTGTCCCTGCAGAAATTTTGTGGTATCTTTCTTTAAAAAGAATTGGCAGACAATACTATCACCATCTGTGATAACAGGAATTTTTATCGATAGGTAAGTGGTGTGGGCTAACAGACAATGTGCTGCCAGGAAACACACTTTCAGATATTCATTGCATAGCTTTGGAGGGAAACCGTGGCAACTTGATAGAAATTTTGATAAGGACTCCTGGCTAAACCCATGATCGACAAAGTGAGAATCTAGAGAAGAAAATGTGTCTCTAAGAAAGTATTTGCAGTAAAAAACAAAAACAAAAATAAAAATACCAGTTCTCAGATTCTTTGCAAACTTTTCCATTTTCCAGTTAAAAGTTCTTGGAATTAAAAGTATGAAACACGCCAAACATGTGTGCTTTCTAAAAGAATAAGAATATAGTGTTGATCTTGCCAGAAATGAAATTCCTGAACATCAGATACTAAAAAATTTACACTACAGGATATGCTGAAAGTTATTTATTTTGAAGCTCTAAAAAGAGCCCTTTAACTTCAATGACATGCAAATTACAAATTCAAAAACTTTGCTAGCCAGCAAAAGGATATAATACCTTTATACGGTTCTATACTTTCCCTGGGGGACAGAGTCATTCTAGATGCATTACTACAGGTATTATTATCATTTGTTTCCAGAATACAAAGGAACAGACCCCTTGCTAAATATTAGCATGTATGTTCATATACGATCGACAACAAATTTATGGTTGTAAGTATTATTCTTCCCCTTTTACAAATAAGAAAAATAAAATTTACCTAATATTCTAAAGTCTATCTATCTCAGCTAAATGATGGAGCTGGATTTTATCCCCAGTCTATCTTTTCTCTTTACTGACACCTGTGATATTTTACTTTCTCTTCTTTTACAAAAGATAGGCAATATTTGAAGTTCAGACTATTCAATTTTATGGCTGGTCTCATTAAAATTCTTTCTCCCCAATATTTATTTCCAATTCTTACTGAATAATTTTTGCCAAAAGCTAACCGTAAATGGTTTCTTTTCCCCATTGCACTGGGAATCGAGCTCAGGGCCTTGTGCTTGCCAGGCAAATGCTGTGCCACTGAGCTATGACACAGGTTCCTAAACTGTGTATGTTTAGCCGGTCAAAACACAATATATTTTTACTCCCCCACCAACTATGGAATCAGTTCAGACATATTTTATTGAAATAAGATTTTCACTATAATTACTAAAATATATATTGTAGACAAGTCTACACTGCTAGCCGAAGGGGTAACACTGCTTCTTATTCCACTTATTCCAGTTTAGATGTCAGGGAAGGTTTCTTAAAGGGAAATTTAAAGGTAAGGAAGAAACATTTGTCCAGGATTGCTACCTCATTTTGGTCTGTCATACAGAGGAAAGAAGGACTGAAACAATTTCTCGTGTTTGGAGATTTTTAGTACATTAACTCTACCAGGCTGAGGAATAGGAAGCATGGGTTTCCCACACAGCTCAGTCAGCTCAGGGTAAGTTATGGGATGGGAGGCCCAAAGTATCAGTCCGGCAGAGGTCACTGTACATAGAAACTTGAAATCAGGGAAAGGGTGTTGTCTTTGCCCAACACCAACATAACACACTGTAATATTTCTCATTTAAAACGTTCTCATGTCCCCTGGTACTATAAAAAACCAACTTCTCTGCTTTCCTGCAAGTAATATTTCTTTAAAGCATTAGAATGTTATCCTTGGAAAAGTGTACATATGCACATTTCTACTTCCGTTCCTTATTCTCAGTCAGATTCTTCTCCCATTCTTATCCGGGCTATCAGTTGTCTTGTTCAGCCAGGTCCATTGTTAACTCTCTGTCCATGCCTTATTTAATCCCTCAGCAGCCTCTCTCTCTGTCTCTCTCTGTGTGCCTCTGTCTCTGCCTCTGTCTCTGCCTCTGTCTCTGTCTCTGTCTCTCATTTTTCCCTCTTTTCAAACCCTACTGTCTTCTCCTGAATTGTACTGTATAAAAGGTGCCCCTTGCATGTTGGTCCCTGTATTGTTTTAACCTCAGAGGCTTCTTCTCAAAGCCTGTAGGTGCCAAACTCAAATTCTTGTACACCCAGCCCCACCAGTGATTCTATAGAGCCTGCCTGCTTATGACATCCTGAGAAACTGTGCAAAGTACCTGCTAGGCATAAATAAGACAAACCGCAGGGCCATAAAGACTTGACCCTTCTCCTGCTCTTCTGGGCTCTCTGACATGCGCTCCACACTGTACTGTTGCGTAGTGTCCCCTCCTCGGTGCCCTCCCCTTTTTCAGAGTGGTCCCTGGCATGAATGCCTCTTAAAGGGCTCCCACTGCGAGGGACATTTCCTGCCATGTAGCTCTGTCCTAGCTTGTGGTTTAATATTACTATGCCAGTGTTACTCTTTTCTTTATCATCAGCTGGGTTCCAAACTCACTACATCCCCTTTTACTGATTCTTCTGTTCTGCTTAACCTCTACTTGATGCTGTGGCCCAGGGCATGCTCTTAAAATCCACAACCCCCTTTTTCTTTACTTTTTCCTTAGTGAATTTCATCTAGGTCTATGGATTGAAATGCCACCTGTTTTTATCCATTCTTGAAGTCATAAGTTTCTAACAAATGCTTACTGCACAGTTCCATGCAAATGCCTGACAAAGGTTGTAAATTAAACGCGTCCAAATCGCTCTCCACCACCAGCCCGGCTTCCCATCTCATTTAATGGTATCACCACTCAGTTTGGGTCAAAAAGCAAAGAATCCTCATTGATACCTTCTTTTCTTCACTCGTACCTGCTGGCTTGAATTTATCAGGCAGCCCAGTACGCAAGCCCTACCTTCTACCTTCACCGGTCTCCGCTGTTGTCCCCGCCTGGCCGACTTTTTCTCTTATCTAAAATGCTGTTCTCCCTGCTGCTGCTCCCTGCTTGTACTTAGGGTCACACTGCAGCCAGAGGGTTTTAACGTGAACAGGTCACATTTATCCTCTACGGAAAATACTCCAATAATTTTCTTTTATCCATAGAGTAAAATCCAGATTCTTCCCCTGCCTCATCGGGTCCCACAACAGATTCAAACACAGTCTCCTACCACTGTCCCCAGAATTCAGGGTTCTCTTGCTAGACGTTTCCTTCTGTTTCTGGGGTACAGCAGGTTTTCCCCTGCTTCATTGTTTTCATGGTTCTGATCCCTTTTCTTGGGGTCCTCCTTTGCCAAATATCCCTTTTTGCTGTTTATAGATCTGCTCCCATGTCCCCTTTCAGGTAGGCATTTGATGACACCGGTAAGCACCCAACCACATACCTCTGCAGCTGTGATCTTACTTTTGTTTCTTTGCAGCATTTGCCAACTGTAAACTTACTTTGTAACCGTCTATTTGCTTGTTGTGTATCTTCCTCTGAAAGATGCGGTTGGCCTGGCGTCACTCCAGCAAAGCATCTGGTGGAAAGAATGAGGACTTCGAAGCCTATCCTCTTTTTAATTGTTTTATTTTTAATTTTTTAATTTTAAAGAAAATAGTACAAATATAAAAAGAACAAAAGCAAAATACAACCACAAAGCAAGGACATTACAAATGATACAGGATTTCAAATTAAATGGTAGGGGTTGCCAGTAGTTGTTATATTACATTTTGTTATCTTCAACGAAGTTGCTCGGATTAACAGATGTAAGAATAGAAGCTTGATCAAATCGTTAAAGAGAATAAGAAAATAATAATTTAAAAGAACATTAGAGATAATACGTAATGGTACTAGGCAGGATTGTAGGACTTCACCAATTGATTTTTATACTGCAAATTGTTGACATCATATCAGTTGCTCAGATTACCAGATACAAGCATGCAAAATTGGTAAAAATAGTAGGAAGAAAAATTTTAATCATTAACTATTCCTAACAAATTGTCAGACACCAACAGTACAGTTATACAACCCATCTGTGTGTGTGTGTGTGTGTGTATATATATATATATATATATATATATATATATATAATTTGCTTTAGTACTTTTTCTTCTTTCCCTCATCCCAGTTGCTCCTTCCTTTGAGCAGTTTCTTTCCCTTTCTTATTATCTATTGTACATTTTGGGTTGTATTTACTTTCATGTTCTCATACCAGGGAGACACTGTGATGTTTACACATGTGAGTCCGATTATTTCACTTATGAGTATGGTCTCTAGTCGCATCCATTTGCCTATAAAAGCCTTGAGAGTTTCTTTTTTATAGCTGAGTAATACTCCACTGTATAGAAATACCATATCTTTTTATCCATTCCTCAGTTGATGGGCATTTGGGCTGTTTCCAAGACTTAGCTATGACAAATTGCACTGCTTAACCCATGGGTGAACACTGGGTTAAGTGGGACTTCTAATCCTAGTTTTGTGAGGAAGCTCGAGACTGATTTCCACAGTGATTTGACCAAACAACACCCTCAACAGCAGTGGAGAAGAGTTCCTTTTTCCCCACAGCCTCTCCAGCATTTGTCATTGGTTGATTTCTTATTGATAGCCATTCTTTGTGGGCTGAGATGAAATCTCAGTGTTGTTTTAATTTGCATTTCTCAAATGATGAAGGATGTTGAACACTTTTTCATATATTTATTCACCATTAGTATTTCTTCATCTGAGAAGCGTGTGTTCATCTCAGATGCCCATTTCTGGATTGGGTCTTTGAATTTTGGGGGCCTGATTTTTAAAATTCTTTATATGTTCTAGATAGGAGTCTTTTGTCTGAGGGGCAGTTGGATACATTTTTTCCTAATTCATGAGTTTTCATTTTACTCTGTTGGTGATTTGATGTGCAGAAATTTTTCTTTTTTTAAATTTTATTTTAAAACTAAACAAATGAAAAAATATTAACCAACAGGAAGCCATTTACAGAGTAGCACAAGAATAGTACAAGCAAAACTGAATTACAGACAAGGTGACAGGGAATTAACAATGGTTGTTGTATTGGATATTGATAACATCAAAGTGTATACTCAAGAAAACAAATATAGACATGCAAGATTGATCAAACAACTTATCATTAACTGTTCCTTACAATAAAGTGACAGAAGTCAGTAGTACAACTATGTAAGCTATACTTCATAAGCATACATACATAATTATCCCTTTCTTCCATTTCTATTTCCTCTCATCCCAGTTGCTCTTTACTTTTGAGCAGTTTCCTTTCATTTCACAATGTTTGTCATACCTCCTAATTTATACTCACACTTTCAGGTTCTTACACTAATGAGACAATATGTTGCTTACACATGTACATCTAATTTATTTCTCTTATGAGTATGGTCTCTGGTTGTGACCATTTATTTATAAAAGCCTCAAGTTTGTCTTTATAGCTGAGTAATATTTCGCTATATAAAAATGCTATGATTTTTTATCCAATCCTCAGTGGATGGACATTTAGGTTGCTTCCACAATTTAGCTATTACAAATTGTGCTATTATAAACATGAGGGCACATATATTGCTGTGATATGATGTTTTCAGATCTTCTGGGAAAATACCCAGAAGGGGAGTAGGTGGGTTGAATGGGACCTCTAGACCTAGTTCGCTAAGGAATCTCCAAAGTGATTTCCACAGTGGTTTCACCAGTCTGCATTCCCACCAGCAGTGGAGAAGAGTTCCTATTTCTCTACAGCCTCCCCAGCATTTGTTATTGGTTGATTTCTTAATGCTAGCCATTCTTACTGGGGTGAGGTGCAATCTCAATGTTGTTTTAATTTGCATTTCTGGAATGACTAATGATGTTTAGTATTTTTCATGTATTTATTTGCCATTTGTATTTCTTTACCTTAGAAGTGTGTATTCATCTCAGATGCCCATTTCCAGATTAGGTCTTTGAATTTGTGGAGGTTGACGTTTTTTAATTCTTTATATGTTCTAGAAAGAACACCTTTGTTTAAGGAACAGTTAGCTAATTTTTTTCCCAATTTGTAGGTTTTCCTTTTACTCTGCTGGTGATTTCTTTAGATGTACAAAAGCTTTTCAGTAGGGTGAGATCCCAGTTGTTGATTCTTTGAAGTATTTCCCTTGTGATTTGGTTTTCGTTCATGAACTCTCTGCTTACCCCTATGTGTTCAAGATATTTACCTACTTTCTCTTTCAATGGATTTAGTGTCTCTGTTTATTTTTGTGTGTAGAATATTTTATTGTTCTTTAAAAGAGGTGAGGGTCTGGTTTTAATGCAGGCTTCACACCTTCCATCAGTCTAATATCTCTCTCACCATGTCAGACTGGCTCCAGCTAACAGCACTTCATTTAATCCAAAAGAAAAAATTGTTCTAATTTTGAGGGAAAAAATCCAGTTCTAAGAATAATTAACATTAGTCTGTAACTTGAGACAAAATGAGGGCTAATATTTCATGTTGCTTTATACACACTTCTCACAGAACTAGGAATGTAATTCTCCTAACTCAGGCAGGCGCTGGCACTGATGGGACACTACAGAGAGACAGAGAGACAGACACACACACACACACACACGAACACACATTTCTTTACCATAGAGTCAAGATCAAAACGTTCTACCCTCTAATTTCAGATAGATTGTTGCCTCCAATGGTTTTGGTCAATACCATCACAAAGCTTTTCCATTTGACATGCTCTGAATTTTGTTTGGTGGAATTGTGTGTGTGTGTGTGCATGTGTGTGTGTGTGTTTTAATACTGAGATCTGTGATCCATTTTGACTTCAGTTTGGTGCATGGTGATAGACTTGGGTCTGTTTTCAGTCTTTGGCAAGTGGCAAGCCAATTTTTCCAGCACTATTATTAAAGAGGCTATCATTCTTCCAGTGAGCTTGTTTGGCCCCTTTGTCAAAGATTAGGTGGCTGAGTGTGTTTGTGGTTGTGGCTGAATCTTCCAGTTTGTTCCATTGATCCTGTGGTCTGTTTTTTAGCCAGTAAGAGCTTTGTAGTATAATTTCAGGTCAGGGACTGTGATTTCACCTGACTTGTCTTTGTTGCACAGGATTGCTTTTCCTATTCTGGGTCTCTTCTGATTCCAGATGAATTTAAGGAATGTTTTCTATAGATCTGTGAGGTATGCTAATGATAGTTTAATGGGAATTGCATTGAATTTGTACAACAGTTTTGGTAGTATGGCCGTTTTCACAATGTTGGTTATTCCTATCCATGAGCAGGGACTACTTTTCCATTTACTGAAGTCCACTTCAATCTCTTTTTTGAGAGTACTGTAGTTTTCACTGAATAGATCTTTTACTTCTTTTGGTAGATTGACTCCACAATATTTCAATTTTTTGGATGCTTTTGTGAAAGGTATGAATTTCTTAATTTCTCTCTCAGTCTGTTTGTTGTTTGTGTACAGCAATGCTCTTGATTTTTGAGTGCTGACTTTGTATCCAGCCACACTACTGAATTTTGTTGATAATTCAAGGAGTCTTCTGGGGGAGTTTTTGTGGTCTTCCATGTAAAGTATCATGTCATCTGCAAATAGTGATAATTTCACTTCTTCCATTCCTATCCTATTCCTTTTATTTCTCTCTTTTGTCTAATTTTTATGGTTAATGCTTCCAGAGCTATGTTGAACAGGAGTGGTGACAGTGGACATCCTTGTCTTGTTCCTGATTTTAAAGTGGAAGCTTTCAGGCTTTGTCCATTTAGTATGATGTTGGCTGTTTTTTTGTCATATATGGCTTTGATCAGATTGAGGTAAAGACCATCTATTCCTATTTTCTGTAGGGTTTTTATCATGAATGCATGCTGGCCTTTGTTGAAAGCTTTTTCTGCATCTATTGAGAGGATCATGTGGTTTTTCGTCTTTGGCTCTATTGATATGGTATATTACATTGATTGATTTCTGAATATTGAACCATCTCTGCCTTTCTGGAATGAATCCAACTTCATCATGGTGTATTATTTTCCTTATGATTTGCTGCATTCTATTTGCTAGTATTTTATTGAATATTTTTGTATCTGTGTTCATTAGGGATAATGGTCTATAGTCCTCTTTCTTGGTTCATTCTTTCTGTGGTTTTGGTATCAATATAATACTTGCCTGTAGAAATGAGTTAGGGAGAATTACTTCCTTTTGAATTTCATTGAAGAGTTTGAGGAGTGTTGGCATTAAATCTCCTCTGAATATTTTATAGAATTCTGCTGTGAATCCATCAGGGCCTGGGCTTTTCTTTGTCGGTAAGTTTTTAATGACATTTTCAATCTCATTTATTGATACAGGGTTGTTCAGGATTTTTATATCTTCCCAATTCAACTTTGGTAATTCATACATTTCTAGGAATCTGTCCATTTCTTCTGAGTTTTCTATCCTATGGGTGTAAAGATTTTCAAAATAGCTATTAATGATCTTCTGAATTTCTGTAGGCTCTGTAGTGATTTCATCCTTTTCATTCCTTATTGCATGAATTTGAATTTTTTCCCTTCTTCTTTTGATAAGCTGGGCTAGGGGTTTATAAATTTTTTATTCTTTCAAAGAATCAACTCTTTGATTCATTTATTTTTTGGTAGGATTTTCTTCATCTCAGTTGAATTAATTTTTTCCCTGATCTTTATAATTCCTCCCTTCATTTGACTTTGGGCTTGACTTGCTCTTTTTCTAAAAGTTTGAGGTGCAGCATTAGGCTATTTATTTGTTCTCTTTCTGTTTTCCTTATGTGTAAGTTCACTGTTATAAATTTGCCTCTGAGAACTGCTTTCACTGCATCCCACAGATTCCAGCAGTTTGTATTTGAATTTTTGTTTGTTTGTAAGTATTTTTAAATGTCTTCTTTACTTTCTTCTGTGACCCATTTGTTGTTCAGGAGACTGTTATTTAATTTGCAAGTGTTTATGGATTTTTTGGAGTTCATTTTGTCAATTTCCAATTTCATTGCACTGTGGTCAGATGATATGCATGGGATAATTTCAGTTCTTTCATATTTAGGTGGGTATGCTCTATGGGCTAGAATATGGTCTATTTTAGAGAAAGTCCCATGTGTAGCTGAGAAAAATGTGTATTCTGATGTTGTGGGGTGGAACACTCTGTATATATCTACTAAGTCCATTTGTTCACAGATTTGTTTCAGGTCTGCTATTTGTTTGCTGAGTTTTTGTCTAGTTGACCTGTGTCTTTGTATCAAAAGGGTGTTTAGGTCCTGTATTACAATAGTGATATTGATTATTCAATTTTTCATGTCTGGTAAGATTAGACTTATATTGTTTGGTGTTCCAGTATTTGGAGCATACATGTTTAGGATTGTTATCTCTTCAGTAAGTAGTGACCTTCTTTTTCTCTTTTGATTGTTTTTGGTTTGAAGTTTGTGTTGTCTGCAAACATAACAGCTATCCCTGATTTTTTGGGGGAACCTGTTGCATGGAGAATTGTTTTCCATCCTTTAACTTTCAGTGTGTGGATTTCCTTTTGAGTAATATGTGTTTCCTGTATACAGTATATTGTGGGATTTTGTTTCTTAATCCACCCTGCCAGTCTGTTTCTTTTGACTGGTGAATTGAGGCCATTTACATTAATGGCTACAACTGATATATATTGGTTTATCCTTGTCATCCTATTTACTTGCTGTTGGTTTCCTACTTTTGCCATCTGTTTAATTGCTTGCTCTGCTTGAGAGTTCCTTTCTATGGTTGTTCTTGAGATGGTGGCCTCTTTTTTCTATGTCTGGAATATCTTTTAGTACTTTTTGTAAGGTTGGCTTGGCACTCATGAAGTTCTTCAGCTGTTCTTTGTCATGGAAATATTTTATTTCTATACTGAATTTTAGGATAGGTTTGCAGGATATATCAGTTTGGGTTGGAAGCTGTTTTGTCTCAGAACCTGTAATACATCACTCCAAGATCTTCTCAATTGCATGGTTTGTGTTTAGAGGTCTGCGGTGATTCTGATGGGCTTTCCTTTATAGGTGATTTGTTCCTTTTCTCTAGCAGCTCTTAATATTCTGTTCTTTTGCTGGAGATCTGGGATCTTGATTATTATACATCTGGGTATAGATTCATGATGGATATGACTAGTAGGAGTTCTAAATGCCACATTTATGTGTATCTCAGGTTCTGTTTCCATGCTTGGGATATTTTCTGCTATTATTTCTGCAAATATTCTTTTTATGTCATTTGTCTTGCCTCCTGCTGTTTCATTGACCCCTATTACTCAGACATTATTCCTCTTTGCCTCATCTTGCAGCTGTTGGATTGATTTTTCCTGGATCCTTGTCGATTTTAAGAGATCCTTCCTTTCACGATCACTAGCTGCCATGCTGTCTGCAAGGTCTGAAATTCTATCTTTGGCTTTATTCAAGTGGTTTTGCCAGCCTTCAATGGAAGTTCTGACTTCCTGGAAATCTCTTTGGGTCTGTTTCATGTGTTCTAGTTCATCCTTATATTGTTCATGTAATGTTTCTATCTGTTGCTTGTGTTCATCTATTTTCATCTATTTCTTCTCTAGACATGCTGAGCAATTCTTTTATTATTGTCATTTCACTTTTTGCAGGAGAGATTATTTCTGATCTGATTTCTTCTATGGCCTGATGGAGTTGTTTCATTACTTCAGATGCAATCATTTCACAGATTTCAGGTATGTGGCTTCCAAGTTCTCCTATGTCAGTGTCTCCTGGACTTGTTCTGAGTGGAGCTGAGTTCTGAGACTGCATTTTCCTCCTATGTCTTGTCATTTTGGATGTCAGATGAAAAGTGCTGAGCTACAAGCTACTCAGGCAGCTCACTGAAGGACTCTAGGGACCCTAGTTTACCTCGATATCAAACATCCCAAGATGGTAGCAGGCCATGGACCACTGTGCCTGGGATCCCCACGCATTTGCTGGAGTGCAAGGCTCAGCCCACAACTGCGATGGTGGGGGAGTGCTGGCCTTCGGTACCAGGGTCTCCAGGAGGTGGATAGAAAGCATGTGGGCCTCAGCTGTGGATCCAGTGGTGGCCAGATGGGGGCCACTTCTCTGGGATGCCCAGGTAGCTGGTCAGGGGAGAGCAGACCTCACTTCTCAACCTAGAGGTCCACAGAGCCCAGGGCTCTACCCACGCTGCAGGCTTCACCTGCCAACAGAGAGGTCCGCAGAGACAGGCTGCTCCAGCACAGCTTCCCAGGGCCTGAGCTGCTTCCCTGTCCCAAAGGAGCAGGGCGGAGCACGCATACAGGCCTCTTCTGCCAACAGAGAGTTCCACAGAGACTGGGGCTGCTCCCATGCCGCAGGCCTCAGTGCAGAAACTTTTCAATAAGATGAGATCCAAGTTGTAGATTCTTTGAAGTATTTCCCATGCAGTTTGGTTTTTGTTCATGAACTCTCTGCCTACCCCTATGTCTTTGAGAGTTTTACCTACTTTCTCTTCCAGTAGATTTAGTGTTTCTATTTTGATATTTAGATCTTTGATCCATTTTGACTTTAGTTTAGTGCTTGGTGATAGACATGAGTCTAGTTTTAGTCTTTGACACATGGAAAGCCAGTTTTTCCAGCACCATTTGTTAAGGAAACTATCTTTCTCCCAGTGAACATATTTGGCCCCTTTGTCAAAAATAAGGTGGCTGAGTGTGTTTATAGCTGTGTCTGCATCTTCTAACCTGTTCCTTTGATCTTCTGGTCTGGTTTTGTTGTTGTTGTTGTTTTTTTTTTTGCCAGTACCATGCTGATTTTTTCACAGTAGCTTTGTGGTATAATTTCAAGTCAGGGATGATGATGCCTCCTTGCTTTCCTTTGTTTCCCAGGATTACTTCTGCTATTCTAGGCCTCTTCTGGTTCCAGATAAATTTTAGGAATGTTTTCTCTACATCTGTGATGTATACTAGTGGAATTTTATTGGGCATTGCATTGAATGTGTACAATTTTGGGAGTATGGCCATTTTCACAATGTTGGTTATTCCTATCCATGAGCAAGGAATATTTTTTCCATTTTCTGAAATCCTCTTTGATCTCTTTTTTCAGAGTACTATAATTTTCACTGTATAGATCTTTTACTTCTTTTGTTAGATTGAGTCCTATTTATGTCATTTTTTAGGTGCTATTGTGAAAGGTATAGTTTGACTGACTTCTCTCTCAGTCTGCTTGTCATTTGTGTACAGGAATCCTATTGATTTTTGAGTGTTGACTTTGTATCCAGCTACGTTACTGAATGTGGTTATTAAATCTGTGAGTATTTTGGTGGAGTTTTTGGGATCTTCTATATAGAGTATCATGTCATTAGCGAATAATGATAATTTCACTTCTTTTCCTATCCTTATTCCTCCTATTTATCTCTCTTGTCTAATTGCTCTGGCTAATATTTCCAGAACTGTGTTGAATAGAAGTGGTGACAGTGGACATCCTTGCTTTGTTCCTGACTTTAAATGAAAAGCTTTCAGTTTTTGACCATTTAGAATGATGTTGGCTGTTGGTTTGTCATAGATGGCTTTTATCAGATTGAGGCAAAGTCCATCTATGCCAATTTTCTGTAGAGTTTTTATCATAACTAAGTGTTGCACTTTATCAAAAGCTTTTTCCTGCATCAATTGAGATGATCATGTGATTTTGGTCTTTGGCTCTATTGATGTGATTTGCATATATTGAACCAACCCTGCATTCCTGGCATGAACCCCACTTGACCATGGTGTATAATCTTCTTAATGATTTGTTGCATTCTGTTTGCTAGTATTTTATTGAAAATTTTTGCATCCATGTTCTTTTTTTTTTTTTTTTTTGTGGTACTGGGGATCGAACTCAGGACACTGCGCTTGCTAGGCAAGCACTTATTCCACTGAGCTATATCCCCAGCCCATGCATCCATGTTCATTAGGGAGATCGGCCTGTATTTCTCTCTTCTGGTCGGGTCTTCATCAGGTTTTGGTATCAGGATAATACTTGCCTCCAGGAATGAGTTGGGGAGAATTCCTTCCTTTTCAATTTCCTTAAAGAGTTTGAGAAGTATTAGCCTATCCTCTTAATGACTGTACTGAAGTGATTCTTTAGCATCCCATATTAGTTTGTTAGAGCTGCCATAGTGAAGAGCACAATAAATTTGGTGTCTTAAGACAGCAAGCATTTGTTGTTTCATTTTTCTCCTTTTTTTATTTTAAAAGTATAGTAAAAAAAAACCCCAAAAAGATATTAACAAACATACACAAAGTAGCATAAGAATAGTACAATCGAATCACTGGTGTAAGAACCTGAGGGTGGGAATATAAACTAAGAGACATGAAGGAAATCTGTTCAAAAGCAAGGAACAGATGGGACGAGGGAAAGGAGAAAAGAAAGAGGCAAAAATGTATATATGTATATATGTAGATACATATGTGCAGGAGGGCTAACATGGTTCTACTATTGTATTATATCACTTAATGCTAAGGAATAGTTGATGACAGGTTATTCGATCAATCTTGTATGTCTGTATATGTTATCCTGAGCACACACTTTGAAGATATCAATTTGCAAAGCAGCAACTACTGTTGGTTTTCTGATGCTTTGTCCATAATTCAATTCTGATCTTACTGTTATTGTACTACTTTGTGCCTCTTTGTTAAAGCTTTCCGGTTTCTTTCTTTCTTTTTTTTTTTTTTTCTTTTTTTTTTCCT